>CABFPE010001077.1:0-34551 GCA_900660155.1 Hofstenia miamia | reverse complement strand
TATGAATTTTTAGATGCAGAACTATGTAATGCTGAAGTATAACCTTGTCAAAAGAACATACACTTGCTTACTATGTAACAAAGAATTTAACAGTATAGCAGATGTCGATGACCACATAATTTACAACCACTGGTAGAATTCTTTAGTAATAATAATAAGATTCAAAAGCAATTTATTGCTACAATAAACTAGTTCAAAAAACTATAAACTACAAAAAGCTATTTACAAATATAATAAATATATATAATATTAAAATTTGTGTGTGTGCATTTTACAAAAATTTTTCAAATGAATCTAGTGTATTATTGTCACTAAGTAGGCATTGTCTATTAAAGAGGAATGTTCACAATTTTTTTCTGAATTTTTTGTAATTTTTTTCAAATTTAATTTCTCTATTTAAGTTATTCCATAATTTAGTTGGTGTGTGGTGAAAACTATTAAAATGTTTATCCAAGCACAAAAATGTTTGAGAACGTTCATTTAATTTAATATACTGTTTTAAAAACGAAATTGCAGCTTGGCTGAATTTGAATTTAAATAATATTGATAACATATGCATTTGAATTTGGTAATAAGGAGATAATATTTCGTATTTTAGTTGGTAATCAGATGCATTGTCATGTTTTTGTGCAAAATTGAGTGTTTTAAGGGACCAGTTGAAAGTTTTAGACAGGAGGATGCGATGTTTTGAATTAATATTTGTAAAGAGGAATGAGCAATATTGAAAGTGTGAAAAGCAGAGGGCATTTATTAATTGTTTGTGGTATGTATTTGAAATATTTCTGAGATGATAAAGATACCTAACTCCAGAAGCCATTTTTTATTTTAGCCATGAAGAATTGCTTGAAATTTAAATCATTGTCAATTTCAACACCTAAATAGTTAATAGATTCACCTTGCTCTATTGGTCCATTATTTAATTTAAGTTCTATGTTTTTGTGAGATTTCTGTATGTCTTAGGGGAAAATATTATAAATTGTGTTTTTTCAATATTTACTTTCAATTTATTATTTGAGTAATATTTTGTTAACTTTTCAATGTCATATTGGAGATTTTTAGTTGCATTAAAGGCACTTATATCAGTACTTATCTGCATATTAATAAATTTTACTGTTTTTTACCTTTTGAGTTTGTGTCATTAACATAGATTGCAAATAGAATAGGTCTGAGAACTGTACCCTGTGGAACCTTACAGTCTGTTATAATATATTTTGATTTTTTACCATTAAGGATAACACTTTTTTTCTGTCAATTTTTAAGGAAAGTCATTATTAAGTTAATAGCTTTGTTATCAAAGTAATATATTACCTTAATCTATCTTTCAAAATGTCAAAATTCATTGAGTTAAAAACCTTGCTTAATTCAAGAAGGACAGCCCAACTACATTTGTTAAGAGCTAATTTGATTTTATTTGTTCTTATTCTTATAAAATTGCATCTTGAGTGCTATAACCATTATGAAAACCAAATAGTTTTTACGAGAAATTATTTTCAGATTTCGAATTTGAATATTTAGTAGTTTTTCTAACAGTTTACTGAAAGGATTGTTAATAGAAATGGGTCCATATTTTTGCGTTTAGAAGGTCACTTTTTTTAAGTAGTGAAGCAATGGCCAGTGTTGTGTGATTGGAATTGTTGCCTTATCATTTGATACTACTTCGTCAAACACCGGTCAACGAAAACAATGTTGTGCATTGTTAGAAAAGCATATTGGAGCTCCACTGCTACATTTGGCCTGCCGACAACACGTGGTGGAATTAATATTGTCAGCGGCTTTCAATGTGATGATGGGTCCATCAATCGGACCAGATATCCAACTTTTTAAGAGATTCCGAGACTCTTGGAATTCCATCAATCAAGAAACAGTATATGTTTTTACCGATCCACTACTAAACGAACCACAAGTGAACGAATGGAAGCTTGCCACAATAGCAAGTATGCAGAATATAAAATTATTTGCGCGAGATGATTATAAAGAATTTGCGGAACTTATTCTTGCTGCCGCCAACGATGAGACTCCTGCTTCGTTTCGTCATGCCGGAGCCTATCATTATGCAAGATGGATGGCAAAGGCAATTTATATAATTAAAATATCATTCTTTTGTCATAAAATCAAGTTGACAAAAAGCGAAAACAAATCAATAATTGAACTTGTGCTATTTATAGTGTCAATATATGGTCGTAATTGGGTTTCTGCTTCACAACCAGATGAAGCTGCTGTTGGTGATCTATCTCTTATGAGAGATTTATACGACTATCGTTCTATCAATCCAATTACCACCAATCCACCTTTGGATGTTGTATTAAGAATTAATAGAATTAGGTTAAGAACTTTATTATAAAACGTTATAATGTAATTACAACACTTATATAGGTAAAGCATTGCGCAAGCTGTTGGGTTAATTACATGTGTTGTTGACCCAGTATTTACCTTGCAACTTGTCATACATGTAGCACATCTCTCCTTTCAAAGTTTTCGACTTGTTGATTGAATAGGGCATCCATAAAAATCTGGTGGTCTTCTTTGTCTTTCAGATCTCCTTTGGCCCATTAGTTGTATTAGGCTACATAATGGGGTATTATCCTGACCTTCTTTTACATTGGCATTCTCATCAGGCGCGTCTTCTGGGAAACTGTTGTATGAATGGTCAAGAGTGTAACGATTTGTTAGAGGTATCAAATGTCTTCTGTTTCTCCTAATCAATTTGTTTCCAGTCTTAACAATGTATTGCCTGGGACTATCCGATTTCCTCATCCCCTATCCTGTGGCATCGTTCAGTGTAGATATTCGCACTTTTGTTCTTCGAGCTAGTTCACCAAGATTCTTGCTTTTTTTATCATACATATATTTTCTCTCTTTTTGGTAGTTTTGCTGTTCAATGTTTTACAGCAACCCAACTTGGGCTTAAGGTGTTTCGAGTTAGTAGGTATTGATGAACGCAATCTCCTGCTGTATAATAAATGTGCCGTTTGACTGTAGGTATCTGGGACTACTGTTAGTGATTCTGATGCCATATTCTTCTGCAAACTGTTTAAATTGGTAGGCACCAAATGGGTTGTTGACTCCAACAATTTTAATTGGAATGCCGTGCATTGATATGATGTCCTTAATGTTCTCTATTACTGCTCTAGCACTTTTACTATATAGACACGAGCCTTGTATAAATCGCGAATAGTAATCCACGCGGATTAGGAATGTAATATTTGAAATTTCTGCAATATCCACTCCAATTTTGCTGAAAGGTAGCATTGGTCGTTCATGCCCTTTGGTTGCTTGGTTGATACATCTTGCATAGGTTACAATTTGAAATGAAAGTTTCTATGTCTTCAGACATCTTTGGCCAAAATATGAACTGCTTTGCAAATTTCTTCGTTTTGGCGATTCCCATGTGGGCCTTATGAACCATTTTAAGGGCTACAACTTTTTGGAACATAGATTTGATCCTGGCGCATTATGCATTCCTCATGGAAATGAAGTTCATGCTTTATTTTCCATAAGTTCTTCAGTTCAGAGGATTCTAGAAATTTTTTTCTGGCCACGAAGATTGAATATAGGTCTTGATGAGAGGAGTCTCCTCATTACTTTTTGTTTCCTCCCTGATCTCTTTACTGTTAAGGACGTCTTTTCGATTTGACAGAGTATGTGTGGCGACTGCCAGTTTCTTTTCAATTCTGCTATTATTGATTGGGGAATAGGTAATCTTGATAATGCATCAGCAAGCAATAGATCCTTTCCAGGTTTATAAGTTATCTTTAATGAAGGGTACTTCTGCAAAATTACAAGGTCTCTGAATTCTTGGAGGGCAACTACTAAGTGCTTTATTTTGTAAACTTTCCAGAGGTTCATGATCAGTCTCTATGGTTATTTCTCCACCATAAATATACTGATGAAAATGAGTGCAACCAAAGGCAATAGCAAGAAGCTCCTTTTCAATTTGAGAGTAGTTCATTTCACTTTTAATCATTTAGCGTGCTGCGTAAGCGACTGGCTTATTCTCTTTTAGCAAGCAAGTTCCTAGTGCGAAGTTAGATGCATCTGTCTGTAATTTCACCGGTTTCTGATTGTCAAAATGCTTCAGCGTGGGTTTTGATGTTAAACAATTTGTTATCATTTCTAATGCAGCGTCTTGTTGTTCTGTCCATTCAAAAGGTACTCCTTCTTTTAATAGATGTCTCATTGGGGTGGTGATGCTTGAATAATTTGGTATGAACTCTGAAAGGTAGTTTACCATTCCAATAAGCCTTTGAAGTGCCTTTTTGTCAGATGGTTGTTTAAGGCCTTTTATTACTTCAATCTTTGCAGGATCAGGGTGAAAACCTTCTTCATCTACTATAAATCCCATGTATTTTACAGATTTCCTCATCACTTGCAGTTTTTTTCTGTTCAATTTGATGTTTCCTGCTCTTGCTCGAGAAAGGACAGTTTCCAATGTTCTAATGTGCTCAGCTTCTGATTCAGTTGCAATACATATATCGTCGTGACATTTGCAATGTCTCCAAAGTTACTGTCAATCATACACTGTGATTTGTCTACAGCTGAAGCCAATCCAAATGGTAATCTTCTCCAACAGTATCTGCCGAATGGTGTGTTAAATGTACACATGAGAGATGATTCATCAGTTAAGGGAATGTGCCAGTAACAGTTTGCTAGATCAACAACAGTAAATTATTTCTTCTTATTGAAGAATTTCCTTCAATCTTGCTGATGATGGTGGATAATGGTACTCACGAATTATTGATTTATTCAAAGTGTTGTTGTCAAATGTGAGGCGAAGATTACCATTCGATTTCTCAACTACCACCATACTTCCTACCCGCTTTGTAGGATCTTCCACTTTCGAAATGATTCCTGCTTCTTCCAATTCTAGTAATTTGTTTTTAAGTTTAGACATAATTGATAGCTGAAATCTTCTTTGTGGGTGCATTACTGCCTTTGCTGATTTTTCGACTGGAATTTCATAAAATTGACTAATTTTTCCATATCCATTAAAGACATCATCGTAATTTTCAAGCATCTTTCCAATATCATTTCCTGGCCCAGCATTAGAGTTGACAGTTAGAATCTCCCGGGCCTTAGCCGAAAAGGAGCATTCACAGTTGACCTTCTCATTGCAATGAGTGTTTTTAAACTGAACGCTTAGCAGTTCACAATGGAGGGATGTTTTTAATCCAAGTATAGGCTTTGAGTTGGTTGCCACTATGAGGAAGCGTGCTTTTAATTTTTTATTATTTCTACCAACTTTGATAGGTAAAGTTGTTTCACCAATAACAGGGATTCTTTGGCCGCCATATCCAGTTAGTTTTCCATTGCTCTTGTTAATGCTAATTCTGGAATTCGTTTTGGCTTCGATCTCTTGTAGAACAGAAAATGGCAAAACCTTGCATTGTGCTCAGAGTCCACCTTCATGTCTATTGGATAGTTGTAAACTTTGACTGATGTTCTGATTTCATTCTTGTAATCATTTGACCTTCGAAACGTGTCACACTCATATTCTGCATCTGCTTGATTTCACTACTGCTTGATTCATCTATTTCATCCAGCTTCTGTTTATGATGGTTGTTGTAAAATGTCCTTTGATTTGATCTGCATTTTCTAGCAAAATGATTTGTTTTACCGCACTTCTTGCAGATTTTCCCAAATGCTGGACAACTTCTCGCTTTATGAACATTTCCGCATTGTCTGCATTCATATTCAAGGCTTCTATCATTTCCAGAGTGGTAAATATTTCTACGAATTGCATCACATTCATGTTTAATTAAAGGGTTCTCCTCATCATTGGGTCCGTTCATTAGTTTTAAGTGATTCAGCGTTTCTTCTGATGCTCTGCTAAATGTAATCACTTTCTGGAGCGTAATATTTGGCTCCCTCAGAAGTCGTTCCTGCAACTGCGCATTTTCTGTTGTCATGATAATTTTATCCCGAATAAGGCTGTCTTCTAGGTTCCCAAAATTACAGTTTTTGCATCGAGTTCGGAGTAGATTTACGTATTGATCGATTTTCATTGAAGATCTACCAGTGGTATAGAATTGATAGAGCTCAAATACTTCATTTGTCCCAAGTGAGAAGTGATCGTCGAACTTCTTCACAACATCTTCAAATTTAGATTTGTCTTCAGTGCGAGACCGAATAAAATTTTCGAATATCTCGTTCACCTGTTCGCCAATACATCGGAGAAGAATTCCTATTCGCACTTTGCTGGATTTTTCATTTGCTTCAATTGCATCAGTAAAGATGAGGAAATCTCTTTTCCATCTCTGCCATTCGGAAGAAATATTTGCATTATCAACATCAAGGGGATGTGGCTTTAAAGAATCAAAAGACATCTGTCACCATGTATTGAGAATTAATACAATTAGGTTAAGAACTTTATTATAAAACGTTATAATGTAATTACAACACTTATATAGGTAAGGCATTGCGCAAGCTGTTGGGTTAATTACATGTGTTGTTGACCTTCAGCATTTAGCTTGCAACTTGTCATACATGTAGCACAACAAGTTGAATGTTAATGAAGCTAAGACAGAATTTTATATTTTACTGGCCATTACAAATATTTATGATGTTTCTGCAGTGACTAAGAAAATAAATATTGCTGTTCCTATTGTAGCCAATTTTAAGTATTTATTGATTCAACTCAATTTAATGGATGTAAAGTTAGCTATGTGTATGTAGTTAAGAAGTTATCAACTTGTGCAATAATTTAATTCTTTCATGTTTTCATTATGTGTCACCTTAATTACGCAAACATTTTTTTACTGATATTTAATTAGAATGGGCATTAAATATCTCAATGAAAAACTAAGCATTGCATTTCTAGGTCCATTTTCTTTCCAAATCAACTTGTCATATTGAATACTTTGCTGACATTCTTCAAGCTTTACTCATAAACACTATTCAAGATCAAAACTTTTTACATGCGTTAAGCATAAGAAAAACTTTTTAAAGAAATCGTTCATTAATGTCGCCATTCGAACCTGGAACTAGCTTCCTAAGGAAATAAAAACATTGCAAATATAAATCATTTAAAAAGCATTTAAAAATCTTCCTTAAACAAAAATATATTTCTGGTAAATCACAAGATAACAAGAACCTTTATTGAATTATAGATTACCATCTATAAAAAAATGTAACTCAAATGAATCTTTAGTAAAATCTGCCTGAGTGGGAATATGCTGACTGATGCTCTACTAGTCGCGCCTCCTGCGTAATTTACTTTTTGTATAGTTGGTTTTTAACGGGTATGAAAGAACATAAAGGATGTTTACCATCAGAGTCGTTTACTTTCTTGAAGAGCTTCGCATCTGCCATCTAATACTGCTGTGTTTATCAATTACTCCAAATTTTACAACCTTTCTCTGCATTTTATCAATTTTCTTCTCATTTTACTTGTTAATCTTTGCGCAAATGGAGCATCCATAAGTGATTTTACTTAGCACTAAGGAATTATACGGTCTCCAGTTCATCTTTATGAAAACCCAGATGTTTTAGCATTAGTGAAGGAGAAGGCGTGGATGTTGCAGAGGTTATGGCTTTACTATTATTTGTATTGAAATTTATCTTAGTATCAAATTCAATACCTAGAACCCGGGGAGATGAAGCCCGCTTGAACGCATTGATTTCTGGGATATCTCTAGCATTGTGACGGGCATAGATTATTTCTTTTGATTTTTTTACATTGAGCTTCAATTTTTTCTTTTTAGATTGTTCTTCTAAGTAGCCAATAATTTCAGCTGCTCTATCATTTTCATTGCAAAAACCACCAACAGTTTCAGAGTTGACATCAGTAAAAATTGTTGATTTTAATTACTGTAACTAGCGTCAACACCATTAACTGCAATATTTAATATGGTTGTCCCCCAGCAGTGCCTTGAGGGATACCTTGATTAGTTTTATGGGGAGTTGAAACTTCACCATCAAGAGAAGTGTAATGTCTTCCTGTCAGGAAATTTATTACCCAGATAGTAACAAGCGAATTTACAATAAGGAAGATGCTGGTTAACCCTGAAAGGATACTTCTATGTGAAAGCGTGTCAAAGATAAGATAAAACAATCTTTATTAACGAGGTAAAACAATTAAATTGTCTAAATTTTAAAAAGTGGCAAGTTTAATTTATAAATATAGTCTTCTTTTGTGCTCAAATTTGGTTTGAAGGATTTTATAGAAATACTCTCAATAATTTTTAAATTACTTGATCTTGACGTCTGATGTAATATTTTTGTTTCAAAATTTAGTCCACACTTGATTAGATGGTTAGATATATCAGAACTGGTCTCATGTTCTTTTATTCTTCTTAATAGTTGCCTAATAGAAAAACCAATATAATCTTCACCACATGAGCCGTTTTATTTAATAAATTACATTTGACTTATTGGTTTCTTCAGTTGTAGATTTTAATTGCAATTTCGTTCTTAGTTTATGATTGTTATACATAAATCTAACCCCTTATAGACAAAGTAAAAGCAAAATCAGTATGTAAAAATAAAATTTGTTAATTCAATTGTTGTAACATTACTGTAATATCGCTACCCAGGTGAAACTAACACTCTATTACTAGATACTTTACTTAGATAAGCAATCCAGGGATCAGCGCCAGCTATCACGGGGTAAGTATTATCTAAGTTCCTCTTCTTTCCTTTAATTGTATATTCCATACTGCATTGACAGATATTCCAATAACAATTAGTAAGTAGTATTATTTAGATACTTCATCGATTGAAGAGGATTGAAATCTCTGGGCGCACTTGCCCGACGCCAAGTCACTGAGATCATAACAGGCTCGCCAGAACTATCCACCACTCCATCCTTTTCCGTAGTTACAGATCCGATCCATTGTGAATCCAACTCAGCTCAGTCTCATGAAACTATGTTTATTATGTGTGCCCTAATGAGTGAAATAAAACTACGAACACAAATCGACTTAGTGCTCAAGCTCAATTCATATATTGTCAGTAGTTGTTTGCAATGACAGACACTAGCTGCTATTACGTAAAAACACTTAATATCATATAGAGCAGCTTCCTACATGTAATAAACTACGGTACAAACTATTAACTACAAACTACTGACATATTAAAAATAAGACACAACGCTAGCTACTAAAAAACTGCAATTATTAGGTCTATTTGTCTATATTTTCAAAGAAGTTTGGCCACATACTTGATCACTATACTAAATGACAAAAGTCAGAAAATCCGCGTACGCCCATGGATGCAACAAAAAAAACTGGGGTACAGACTTGGTAAAATTTTAGTTTATATTATACAGTCGAAGTTCCCCATCAACCAGTCCTAAATGCGCATCGACCCCCTGAGTTGTTCAATGTATCTTAATATCCAAACAAGAAATTCGCTAATCTATTTATTGAGCAATTGGAAGAGGAATTATCTTTGGCATCTTCTGAAAATATAGATTTAATACTGCTTCTAGACTGGAACCTAAATTACATGTACTTTAACACTAATAAACAGTGCAAAATTGACCTACTCTTAAATGCTTTCAATTTAAAGTTAGCTAATGCAACACTGCCGACTAGAAACACATCAAGTACAACACTATTTGATTACATTGTGCTTGCCGAAAAAAATAGTGCATCTTATAGTTTTTACTCATCCGAATGCCCTTTTTCTGACAACTGCATTACATCTATTGAGTTTTCTAAATCTGAATCGTCTTCGAATAATGTTACAAATTGGATGAAAATCCGTGAAAATAGTACTAAAAATATAAATTTATATATATTATATATTTATAAATTAAAAAATTTTTAATCGGCAATTTCTTCAGAGAACTGGCTTCCTTTGTATACTGCCCCAGATGAAACTACAATGGTGATGCAATTTTTAGAAATTTTTTAATTTTATCTAAATAAATTTTGTCCAGAAAGAAAAATTATGATTAAATCAAATTATAAAAGCATTTCACACATATCTGCACGTAGTAAACTTTGGATAAATGAATTTTGTTAAACATTGATTCGCGAAAAAAAATATGGCATATAGAGTACTTAAAACTTCCAGAACTCATAGAAATTTTGTTGCATACAAAAAAAAACTAGGAATGTATCCAATATTGCAAATCGCAAGGCGCTAAACACTTACTGGTAAATCATTCCAAGTTTCGATTGTACAATTGAGAAATGAGTTTTTTAAAAAATGTTTTTTGAATTTCACCTTACCAAGAATCGATGTTCTTTTGTTAAAAGATATGTATAAATAATTTGGAAATTGCAATTTATTGTAAATTTTGCGTTTACTATAAATATCCCAGAATTGTAGTAACGAAAAGTATTTGACAGAAGAGATTGGACATGAAATTTGAGTTGAAGGTTTAATATTTATCGATTTTTTGCATTTACATATACGTTCCGCCCATTTAATTTGTGAATTGATTTGGTTTAATAATATCTGACTTATACTATTCAATAAAGCATTGCAATACCTAAAATGACTCATTACCAGTTGTTGGCGCATTTTTATGTCCACAAACTCTGCTATTTGTAGAGTGCATTTGATTCCCATTGCCATTTTACGCAAAACAGAATGAATATGATCGGTATATTACTCCTACATATTTAAATTTGTCAACTTGGACAATAGTTGTTAGCAAAATTTAATTTACAAGTGAGATTGTCGTTTTTGGGAAAGGTGGCATTACACAAAATTCAGCTTTTGAGGGATTAACAGTTAAACTATGCATGTTAAAGTATTTATGTAAATGCAAGAGATTGGTTTCCAAATTATATATAGATACATCACGTGATTTATCATGGGTAAACAGGCAAGTATCATCAGCATATTGAATAGTTGTACAATGTTCATTTACTGCTTTATTGAAATCANCTCTCTAATACCAACGTGGTTCCTAAAACTCAGGTGACTTAATAGCTGAACCAATATGCTACATTTTAAATACATGTATAAGACACTCCTTTTTTGCAGATGAATTAAAATCGGCAAATATAACACCATTATTTAAAAGAAATGATCCCGAAGATTGCGTAAATTATAGACCTCCCCAATCAGCAAAATATTTGAATGAATTCTTTTTAATCAAATTTACAAGCATTTTGTAAACATGATCTCTACTCCAAAACACAATATGGATTTCATAAAGGTATTTCTACGAGCGACGCTTTACTACAGTCTACAGAAAAATGGCGCACAATGATAAATGATAATGAATTGATTGCTTAGACCTCTCAAAAGCATCAATTCCATATATCACATTATTTGACTACAAAGAGTTAAATTTCTATGTTTTTCTAATGACAGCTTAGGTCTCATCTCCAGTTACTTATACAATCGTATGCAAAGAGTTAAAATTAATGAATCCTTTTCAGATTGGGTATGTACTAACAATGGGGTTCCGCAGGGTGCAATTTTTGCTCCCTTATTATTTAATATTTACATAAATTATTTGTCCGAGCAAGTAACATATGACGTCGTACAATATGCAGATGACACAATATTATTTCATTCTAATAAATTTCCCCTGTAGTGTCAAATCAAAAACTAAATCTACTGATACTTCAAAATAAAACTTAATTTCAACGGCATTCAAATAAAACAGGTTGATTCTTGTAAATACATCGGAATTATTTTTGACAGAAATCTAAATTTTGAAGAGCAACTAAACTAAATCATGTTAATAAAAAAATGACAATATCGATTAAAGCAATTAACATAATTTCACAAAAACTTCCAACTAAAGCAAATATCCAATTAATATATGCTCTAATATTAAGTCATTTCAACTTTGCCATCATACTCTACACAGATATAAACCTAAAATTTCTTAGGAAATTCCAAGTGCAACTAAATTGGGCAAACAAAGTAGCAGTAAATAATCATAGCATTAATAAGAATAATGAATATAGAAAAATTTCAAAATTATTTCTACATCCGCAATGTTACATCTATATAAATGTTTTAAACACGTTTTTCAAAATAATTAATAATACCTTCCCATATAACAAAAATGATTTCTTGCTGCAAAATTAGTCAATAAACAAAATAAAAGAACACGCAGAATTGAACCTATTAGGTATAAGAAGCGAATAATGAAAAATTCATTTCTAAACCTCAGCCTGTGCCCATCAGCTCACTTTCCCATCTCCCTCTCTAGAAACTCGACCCATTTCAGTGAAACTCCATTGGCCTCTAGCGTCCTCAATATCCACCTATGTGATATGCTNATTAAAAGACAAAATAAAATAAAAAAGACATAGATTAAAAATAATTTGCAGCTAGTAATTTCTCCAAACATTTCATTTAGTGTTATACCCATATTCATATTGGTTTGCGAGTAGGTTTTCCTTACTGAGTTTTTTATATCGATTTATGTTTGGTGCTTTCCGAATATTTATCGGAAATTTGTTTCAAAGTCAGCAAACTGTTGAAGAAAAAGCGAAATTCCAATATTTTGATTATATTTGGGTATTGTTTATCAGTTTCTTTGATCTAGTATTCAGTTTCAGGTATATTTTTAATAACTTACTGCCTTGTGGTTATTAATCGATTTGTATGTGTAAATTAAACTGCTGAACTTTGTAATGAAGATTGGTGACAGGATTGATAAGTGTGTATCGTTTCACCTGTCTTGAATTTGTTGATGTTAAACATACTACGAAAACATCTTTTAAATACTCTATTTAATCTGGCTTGCTGATCTGAGCTTATGTTGGTTAACAATATACAAGCATATCTGTATTGACTTAATACAATATCTTCTATTACCGCTTTACTGCTACTAACCTTCTTTAATTGTTTTAGACATTCTATCCCATTTTCTGTATTTTGGATTTTATGAAGTTATCATATGATAAACCGCTGTCAAGTTCGACGCCCAGATATTGAACTACTTTTTTTTGTGGAATTGGTTGATGACATTCTGAAACATTTAGTCCACCCATCGTGGACGAAAGATTATGAACTGTGTTTTCACCTCATTTAACGTCAGTTTGTTTTCCATAAAGTACTTGCGTAACTTTTGTATATTGTTTTCAAGATGCTTTGTTGCTTCGATTGGGTTGCTATTTCTATTTATGATACATATATCATCAGCGTATTGAATTAGATTACACGTGTCGCTGATATACTCTTTAATGTCGTTTACATAGATGTTGAAGAGTAATGGACCAAGCACCGTTCCTTGGGGAACACCTTTAAATGTTTTTGTATAGTTGGAGTAGGTGTTGTTGATTTTTACGCGTTGTACTCTATCATTTAAAAAACTGGCAATAAGTTTGCGAGAATCGCTGCTGAATCCGTAATTATCCAGTTTTTTATCAAATATCTTGTAGTGAAGACTGTCAAATGCCTTGCTAAGGTCAAGGAATGCCGCACTGCTACTAATGCCTTTATTTAGATGATGACGTGTGCTTTCTATAAAAGACATCAGTGCATCAGTAGTGCTATGGTTTTTCTGAATCCGTACTGATGGTTATTAATTATTTCATTAGCACCCATTACAAGAAATTTAAACAGTGCCATGTGATGTCAGCAAATAACTAGTGAAAGTGCGGCGTAGATTATGCACTATGCTTAACTGTAAGTGAAAGAGGTTTTTTACAAATTTATATAAACGAATAATGAAAAATTCAATTCTAAACAGCTATAAATACATGGAATGAATTACCAAAATACATTAAACAAATATGTAGATTAAAAAACTTTTAAATTGATATTTTTAAAAATATTTTTGCACGTATAATATAAAAAAACTGAAATGGCGAGGATATAAATTTTATAACCCTTTGTTCTACCTTGGGCATTCATAATGAATTATTGCCGTTACATATAAATGACCTTAGTTTTCGAATACATTCTTATTAATTTCTTTATATGCAAAAGGAATGATACTGCAATCGAATAAAAACTAACATTTTAACCTAAACTAAGGATGAGCTTAGTTTGCAACATCAATCGTGACGTTGGGAATTTGAAGATGCCATACTAATCCCAGATGTCTAGAGTATTTAAGCTTGGGTCTATTTTAAATTGAATAAGATAAATATAATATATAGCAAATAAAGTAGATTTAAACTGGTATATCTTAACACAAAAACAAATACTCTTTAAAAATATAAATGAGTAATGCAGTAATCGGATAACTTAGAAAACAATTAAATACCGAATTAAAAATAGTTAAAATTAAACAATCTTATTTCAAGTGGGAAAAGGTTTAGAATTTAATCATTTAATTTAATATAAATTAAACTAAGAGTTTTCTATCTACCGAATGTCTGGTAATTTTCCTTACTTGGTTTTTTAAAGTATCTGTCACAATTTTTGCACTTTTTGAATTTCAAACGAACTAATCTGTTTTTTAATTTGGTTGGTGGCAAACAGGTAGCTTCCACGTTCGATTTTCGCGGGACAAAATTAAACTAAGATTTTCCTTGAATCTACGTCAAAAAGTTCAACAGAATACTGAATGAAGAATATAAACCCAAAGTTATACACTTTTAAATTCCCAGAATTGTGTCACGTTTGAGAGAATTCGTATTATATTCATTGTGACAATATTTTTTAATATTTAAATACAAAATTGCAAGAGACGAAAACAAGTCAAACATACAACCTTTTTTATCATCAGTTATTAAGATCAACATAGGCAATCTTATTATTGAAAGAGAATTTGACTGTTTGCTAAAAATAACAATTAGAACATCAATATGTGGTCCATTGTATAAATAAGTTATTGTTATCTAATTTTTAATATTTGATTTCATAAAAAATGTTCAGATAAATATGTTGAAGTGCACGTGATTAAATTTGGCTAATGTTATAAATCTTCATACCAATTAGTAATTAAGATTTTTAACAACTGATAATTTATCTGAATAGCGTCAATAATTTTAAAAAAACATATTCCCATCAACGTACATTACAAGAAACAAAAAATTGTTACCAAATGTAAACATTTAGAAAGCTTTGCCATGTCAATGGTATGTTTTTGTATGCAAGTTTAGGACACCTAAAGATAATTACCAACACAGAAATTTTGTTAACCTGAATTGATTTACCTTGCCTCTGTTTTATCTTATTGGCCAATATGGGAGCAGCATATAGCCAAGTATCAGATTTTACATGAAATAACGCCTTTAAGATTTGTTGTTTATAACCATAATTGTGTTCCACCAAGTGTGCGCACAATTATAATTTCCATTGAAAAAAGTGAATATATTCAGGCCACTGGGTTTAGTTTATATTTAATGCACAGGACTTTAATTGACTATTGAAATTATTTCAATGATTAGCAAATGCACAAAGAATTATATTGCGAATGAATATGGTTTTTGCTTGCAACACTAGTGCACGACCACAGCAACTTAATTGTACAACCATTACAGCTATAATTCCAATTTAAGGAGTAAGAAACCAAATCATAGACACGCATTTTTCCAAAAGGTATGAATATTTTCCACGCTTTACTGGATCTGTTCCAGTTTGCAGTGACCATCAACTTAATTTTTATATATTTCTTGCAATATAGCAGTTGTGACTCATATTTCAAAGATGGAATGTAGCTGACTATATCTTGTTATAAAATTACTAAATCAGCCCTTTCTTGAAAAATATGACACCAATATTTCACAAATATCATGCCATACTCGGAAATTTGGCTTGAAAGTATTTTTAGAATATTTCAATTACTCCATTATGCTTGTGATTTAAAATATTCATGAAAGATTTCTATCGTTAAAACATTTATTTTTTGGTACTTTTTACCAACAAAGATTTACTTAGAACAGCCAAACACTTTCCAAGAGTGACAATGTAATAACTTTGGCAGAATTTGCGTAACATATATATGAATGAAACTAATTTTCATTAACATCAATATTTAGTTGTCCATGATATCCATCAAATTAATAGTGCAGTTTTTATGAGATGAAAAAGTAATATTAAAATATCCAATAAAGTTTAAAAATAAAATCAATTCTGCAAATTAACTTGGTTTCGAAATTATAATGCTTTTAAGAATTTAAGTTATTAGTTTTTGAATTTTCACTAACTTTTCTATATTTTATTGAATTTGCTTTATGATTTACCAAATAATTTTAATAGCTTCCTTAAATTTTTTGAAATTTAGTTTTTATATCTGAATAGAGCTTGTTTCGTAAATTAAATGTAAAATTGGTAAGCGATTGTTCTCATATTGTCTTTTTAATTTTAATCATCAAAGTATTTAAAGGCAAAGAAGTGATTCAAATCAATTAAATGTTAATATTGCTGTAATATAATCACTTCTAACGCATTCATTATGATCGGCTCGCAAGTTTACAACAATGCGGCAGATTATCGAAAGTAGGCAACGTTTGAAGTAAAAACATTTTGTTGTCTAATGTTTTGCTTAAATTGTTAAGGATTCTTAATAACGAATTATAATGTTGAAATAAAGTTTTATATTTTGAAATTTCCTTCATATTTAGAAAGCTAATATAGAAATCTGCTGATTATCATAAGCAACCGTTTTTTTATTAATCTGCTTGAAAATTTTAGAAGTCATTCCATTGATTGTGAACCACACAAAGATATATGTAGATTTTCAGATTGCCATTTTTTAATTGCAACAAACTCAGAAGTTTTGTTGCAAGTTTTAAAGTTTTTTATAGATAGAAATTTCCTATTGGGCTTTGAACATCAAATATCTTTTACTATGGAAATTAATACGGAAATCGGGACTATGTGAATTTACTGCGTATTCATGTAGCAACAAGCACAACATATAATAGATAAAATATTACAATTATAAACTGGATTTTATTATTTTAGTTTTTCTATATTGATGAATTTATAAATAGAAGGCCACAAACGCAAGTATTCACAATGAGCTACTTGCAAAGTTGAATTAAAAAAACTTTATATAAAAGCAAATTTACAAATTAATTACTGCAAAATTATAAACTAATATTAGTTTCTGGGATCAAAATGAACGCAGCCAAATTCACAAACTGCGCGAAAACATAATAAAATACCTACTCTATGGAAATCAAGGGCGAATAGTTTTTAAAGCAGCACAAATTTCGATTGAAAATCAAAGTAATAAAAAAGATTTAAAGACATGCTGCTGCTGTTTAGTGCAAAAGATGTAAAAATAAAATTCCTAAATAAAACGAAGCACCAAGTGAAATGAGAATTTCTTCATAAGCAGCCGTATTCATACCAAACTGCTTCACTGTTTTTCTTTTCGCTATTTGAAGGCGCTTCCTCGGAATGTGGTGCGTTGGACTGCTCTTCGTCTGCTTTGGAATTACTGCTGGTGGATTGCCGTGCTACTAATGGTACTACTGACTGGGGTCTTGGCACATTGGAATTAAGTTTAAGGGGATCGGCAAGAGCACTTCGAGATCCAGGCTTCGTCAATGAAGGAGCGTTATGCGCTAGAAGAAGTGGTTCGTGGGTTGACAGTCGGTGTGCATCGGATATTCCTAAAATGAAACTTAAAAAAGAAAAATTCCTTTACCGCGAATAAGCAAAATTTGATATTTTATATAATTCTAAATATGAAAGGTTTAAATAAAATTTTCCTATTTATTATTGCAAAGAGAGGCAAAAGAGTTTTTGCAAGTGTGATATTTTACAAACCTGTTTTAATTGAAAAAATTTCAAATCAATTTCTTTTAAAGGTAATTTAATTATTTAATTGAAAGAAAATGAAGATCGGATCATCTTTTTCAGGTGTCCACAGTTGTCAGGTTACTCTGAAATCCCCAAAAAGGTAAAAATGTAGCAGGCCTATAATACACGTAGGTATATATTCATTCTCACAGTTGGTACTCGTAATAGGCATACATCATATTAAATAGAAATGTAAACTAGCTAATGATATAAATTCAAGCAATAGAATTTCATTCAAATTATTGAAAAATAAAATTTGTTAATATATATTGCCCGTATTTTAAAGGTCCAATCCAGTATGTTGACGGGTAAGCAAAATTTGACATATCTTATTTGTAAATTCCTAGAGGAATTTTGTTGAGTACATAATTTATAAGAGCGCATTGTGGCAATAATTAGAAAATAATTTCGAAAAAAATGGTTTAAAATGTTATGAATATCTAGATCGCTTTTTGTAAAAAAATTCCCAACAAACAAAATCATAAAATATATAATTTAATAGTTCAGATAACGCTCTTCTCATTCGAATTTTTGCTGATAGCAAAATTTAAAGATAAAAGTTTAAAATGTGAAAAAAAACTTTTTGGGATTATTTGAATTATCATGCAAAAACTAAATTATGTCTGCTGTATATGTTGTGATTGAAACATATGTATATATGTATATATGTATATATGCATATATATATATATATATATATATATCGTATAAGTCGTGAAACACGCACTACTTTCTGCCAATCGTTCAGCACCAACGCTTTGCGAGTGAATACTGCGTCGAACTTGAGGTGGGACAACCCCGGCTTTCTTCGAAGGTTCCAAAGAATGTTGGGAAACGGGTGACGTAGAGGATAAACTCCCACCATCCAGTCTTCGTTGACTACTTGTTTGAACAGTTAGTTTGTTGGAAGATGTCGGTTCGTGATCCAGTTCATCTCCCGACAGATGAACCCGCAGTTCTTGTTCATCTTCACGTAAAATAGCTTCATGGAATCGACGCTAAATGTAATTGATGGAATCGTTAAAATATAATTACTATCATCAATCAACACATTTAAAACAGATTGTACGGATAACAACTAAAACTAAGAAATAGTGAACAAATGTACTCAAATTCCTATATCCTTAGAAAATGATGCGTAGTTTTACTTAATCAAATCTAGGATTTCATTGTCCAATGGAAAAGATTTCCAAATACATTTTCTTAAGCTTAGATAGCTCATTAAAAACAATAAATCAATTACATATATAAAATTGTTAGATTCAGTTTGGCCATTGCAATAATAAAATAGCGGAAAAACTTTAGTACACATAATTGATATATAGAATAAACTCCTCTTGGAGAGAAAAAATCGAATCCTAATACCATAATTTGTAAGTTATCATTCTAATCAATTCCCTCATATGCAACTAAAAGTGCTTTCACTGATATGAGCTTAACTCTGGAAATCAACGACACACATTTACTACTACTGTTCAAAATTTAACTTTATTCAGTGGAACAAAAGACATGGAAAAATGAGTTATGAACAAAAAAGACCTCTTCTTTTAGTTTGAAAACGAATTTACACCTTTAAATTTTTACAAGTTAATAATTATTTGCAATTTTAAAAATCAATTAAATCGCAGGATATACATTAATTGACATAAATATAGCATTACCTACATTTTCTATATATACATGTTATCCAGTGTACACCATGATTTGTTGCTTTAAAAAATAAAAAAAGTCAATTTCTATTTGCTTCGATAATCATTAGATTTATCTACGGTGAATAAACTACCAATATTTGCATATTGATATTGGAATACTTGACTTACTGACTTACAAATGACAATATCCATTACGTAATTTTGTGATATAAATATTTTATTAGAAACTAGTACGGGACTAACTGCGGTTAGGGCGGTGACAGTACCACTGCCACATTTACGAACAAGGAACAAAAATAACGGGTAAACCACTGTTTAACCCTAATCCTCAAAACCTTTTTTATTTACGTTGGTTTAACAAGGGGGAGGGGGTGTGTAAAAATACCCCAGGTTTATTTTTGATATATGAATGCTATTGACAGGAAGTTTGGCACAAAGGTAATATGGGATAAAAAGTTTGAAAAAATTCAAAAAACATTTTTCGCCAGAGTTTTTTTTCTATTCAAAACACAAATTATAAGGCATATTAACCTTTATCATGACATGTGACCACAAAATGTGGTTGACAGCAGTTTATTGTAACTCACTGCATTAATATTTGTTTTGAATCATAATCATGCCTATATCACGCTAATTAGAGTTCACAGCAACGCATGGGAAGAGAAGATATCATTGATATCACTTTGCTTTGCAAAATGAGATGATTTAAATATCAGAACTTCGTTTCAAGACATGTGACCACGAAATGTGATAGCTGCGTTCCCTTCAATTGATTGGATTTCAACCACAATTAAAATGTGATCATCCACTAAGCAACTGCTAACATTCTGGACAGAGCAGTTGCCCAAAGAACCCCACAAGATTAAAAGGCGTGCGCAGGTGCATTCAATGTGCATATGTCCCAAATGGAGTTTAAGCACTGTAATAAATGATGCAAAACCTCCAGATCTAGCAGCAGTGAATGGGGAATGAGCTGTTGTCCTGGCCATGTTACAATAAAGAAGATTACCAAGTAGAGCAATTTCTAGATTTATTTGTAGTCAGTTCAAATACAAAGTCATGTATTTTCACTCTTAAAATAGACTTGCCTATTCAATAGTCATGTAGGAAACACCCTGTAATTTTGATTACGCATTTAAAAAAGACTTGACTAAGAATAAAATCTCGTAGGCTTGAATTACCTCTCGAAAAATAACGCATTAACTTCTAAATTACAATTAAAAATTCGAAAATTTTATTTTCGTTTAGGCTTGCATCTTTGTATGGCACACCCTGTAAGATTTACCTTCAAATTCAATAGCCAGATAACCCATTGTAGTCTTTCTAATCAAATGACTTCTAGAGAATAATCAAATGATTTCTTAATTTGATATTAAAGGCAAATTTTTGCATTGATCCCAAATTGTGGTCACATGTCCCCTTTTGAGGTTAAAAAATCACGTGTCCTGATAAGGGTTAATTTGTAGTTATTAATGCTGTTGTCAGCGTTTTTATGTTTCTGCCAAGCTATTTTTATATTTCTTTATTAATATAAATGTCAATCACCGTTGACAAAATAGTCATAATTCCTTGACAAAAAATGCTTTCGTCCTAAAATTTTCAGAAAATGTGTAAAACTAAATTTAGTGTGGGGAAAAGTTCAGCCAACATTTCAAATTTGATTTCAAAAAAGTTATTAATAAAAATTCGTCTGGGGGTAAATTTACATCCTTGTGAAAAATAGGGTTAAGCAATGCTATAGAAATTCTACTAGCAACTTGTCTTTATATGCCTAAACACGGTTAGAAATGTTTTATTAGTGCCATTTTATTCTGTTCCTGACAATTTCAATGGGTTTTCACAATAAAGTATTCCCTTCACATTTAAATAAGCTTTTAGTTAGTCGAAGAAGGTTAAATGACTTCTTAGTTCTTTGTTATGTTACAAAATCACGACAACAACTACAAAGGTGAACTTTTTTGAACATGGCCGGTTGAATATTGTTGTATAAAATCAATCATTGTACATATTTATTTAGCATCAACTAAAAACTAAAACAAGATAAATTTCGTAAATGAGGGCAATCGCTTTTTTGCACAAACTAAACTTCTAAGTCCAGTGAGCAGGGGAGTTGCAAAAAAAGTAAACTCAACAGATGAATGCAAAATAAAATAGAGTCATACCCGTGAAGAAGGAGATCTATTACTTTCTTCTAAAAACTGTTCAAGAGATACAAGTTCATCTAACGTTCCGCTGTCATCGCCTTCCATCAACATGCCAAATGTTCGTGTTGGATCTACTGTAGCGGACCTTGCCAATCGCGGATGATTAGATTTATTGGGTGTAGAAGAAACGTGACTACCATGATGTCGTTCAAGACTGGATGATCTTTCAACTGAAAAAATGAAATTACTATGCTTATATGTGCATGCGTTAATAAACAACATTCAAGCAAAAGTCATTGACAAACAAAAAATTTACAATCGCCAAACAACTAAATCTCAGAGGGAATTCACAGGCATGAGGAAAGTTCACATGAAAAAAATCAAACGCACCTCTCAAGAAATCTATAACAAGAATAACATTAGTTTCAGAGAACATTGCTTTGAACGAAAAATAATAATATTTATGATTTTCAAAACATCATTTTCTAATTAATGATTAGTTTTAACTAAGTGTTCATGCAGAGAGATAGCATGCGAAAATGCACACAGGTGAAAAGCAAGTTAAATTATACATTTATTCCGAATAATAACCCTAAATTACTTGATGCCTTCAAATATTAAACACATCCATTAACCTATGACCATGCAAAATTAACCAACAGTAATGAATACGCAACTTGCCGCAACATGCGTGCGTATTGCAAGATCACAAGAGTTTAATATTTGCCATGCTCGTTTACAATTTATGATCCTCAGTTAGTCTACACAGACTGCCTACCAATTTTGCGAGGAACAAAATTACTCGTAATCTTGCCAATAATATCCCTGAGATTGGGTTGACTATGCACTGCGGATAGAGCACCCAGCTTTTTGCCATAGGTGCGATCTAAAATTAGTAAAACGCTAAAAGCATGAGCAGCTTGAAAGGGAAATTCACAGAAATCTGAAACTGTGATTTCCAACCAATGTTTTACGTTTATCAAAGTCTTAACAGTGAATGAAATGGACTGAGTGAAAAGTTATTTAAAACAAACTGCTGAAGCATTACATATGCTTCAAGAAATAAACTTCAGGATCAATCTATATTGTCATTTTCGGGCAAACAATGAGCTATACGACTATTTACTGAAAAACTATCACGCTTGGTCAACGTCATATACAATTCTCTCAAATGTATTCCGCGGCCAAACAAAAAAGTGGTTTTAGCAATCGAAGAATAATATTTGGACTAAAACATTTTATGGTCATGAAGATGGAAATTTTATCAGTGATTACAACCTCATTCTAAAATTCTATTTTTTAATAATATTGCCCTTTAGGCAAATCAAATACACATCTAAAATGGATTTTTCTATTTAAAGATCTGAGCGTTTTTCCACTCAAATCAGCATTTGAACTGGAATTTTTTTGACCTAACAGGTTTACGTGCGTGGGATTGCAATATTAAGCTACGTTAATTCATTTTGAAGTAGACCCCATTTTTAATCTTTTTTCCGGGCGCGGTATGTAGCTGAATATTGCTACTGAATTTAACAAGCTCACTGAACAAAGAACATGAAGGAAAGCTATTGAATTTATCAGGTTTTGATACTTATTATAAGTTGGATTATGTAAAATTCCCTCCGTATCTCAGCTAATATTTCGTTAAATTTGTTTTCATAACTTTACAAATGGAAAATAAATAAATGGATAGGTAAGCATTACTATTGTGTTGGTATTAGGAAGGATTTCAATATTACAATAAACAAATGCTACCTCCTTCCGTTAAAGGGTTAAAGAACAAAATGCAAATAACCACTAAATAGGCCAGTTCACCTATGTAGTTTCCATCTACAAAGCGACAGCAGGAACTCAAAATAAACAAATAAACACCCGCTCTTATTAACTATAATTTAAACAAGAAATTCATCTGATTGGCAAACTTTTTGAAAATGAGGATCACTTGAAATTTGATAAATTTTAAATATATATTTCTATACAAAATCTAGGAGTAGAGTAATTTTTTAGAGTACAGGATAACTGTGTAATATTAAAAAAATTAATTGCGATTTATTATTTCTAATTACAGTGTAAATTACAGTGGAATCTACAAATTAAGTGGCAATTTATATTGTCAATAATATTACATTGCGTCATAGTTTTAATAACTTCTAGCACGCATAAAACCCTTTTCTAATATATTTTAACAAAGTAAGGATAAAATATGTGATGATATCGTACTGATCGAGAAGATAATAAATTCTAATGACTAAATCCATTAAAATTCCATTGTAACAGTAGAAAGGATGTTTCTTCAAATTGAAAATAAGAATTAATAACTAAGAATGCGGATTTACATGCAAATAAAACGATAAGGATTTTAGCGCGATTATATCCAGTAAAATTTGTTCAATAAAGGAAGTAATTTAGCTGCTTGAACAAAGATCATTTTATTGCCTCATCAGTAAAGCATAGCTTACACTAATTTCGCATTTCTCAGTTACGTGATAACATTCGTACACAAGCAAGGAAATGAACTAGCTGGTTGTATGCAGTGAACTAATAGATTTAATTGCATGAACTCAATGTGGGACATATCCTGGTGCTTAGAACTCACTTTCTAAAGCACTTGAAGAGGTAAAATGAAGTGACGTAAATGAAGGGTGCGAATACTCCTTGTGATTTCCAAGTGTGTAAATTGTCGAACTCGGTCACAAAGAATCATATAATTGATCGTGGGCGAGGACGGTCAATTATGTTAAACTCTACTAACAGCACAAGTGTGTAAAATGACAACAGTTCAATGAATGGAATGTTAATATATCGGTCCTCGAATTTTTAGTGACGCGTAATGTGCTCAGTGCTTATTCGCTCTAAGAAATTTTTTTAGAAATAAGAATAAGTTTAGAAAATTTATTCATTTTTAAGTCTCGCGAAAACTTTTTTGCATGGTACACTTTCGAGTCACTCTTTGAAAACTGATTGCGTTTGGATAGACCACTGAACTATGTTCGTGCTACAAGAATTATCAAACAATGCTTCTTTTATTTCATCCACAACTGCGTTGACTAATTTTTCTCAACCATAACCAAAAGAATGCAAAACCGTATCCACTTTGAGTAACCGAACGACATCACCTTTTGAATGTTTGACTCCTTAAAAGGTGCTGCAGCAACTAGCCCTATTTTTCATAATTTTTATGTGAATTATAAAACTGAAAATCAATTTAGTAATAAAAAACAAGGAAACCAAAACGAAAAGCCTCAAAAAGGAGTTGAAATTTTAATCAGAACATTTTACAGTTTACACAATATTTCAAGTGATTTCTAGAAATGAACTGTATAACAAAGTGTGCCAAGACAAACTACCATGGAAATAAGTAAATTTCAAAAATGTTTGCTAAAATCCACATCATAATGCGACAACTATCACGTTAATCGCAAGTGCAAAACTAAAATTAACAAAAATGAAGCGTTCAATAAAAAGCAAAGAAATACTCACTAGAACTCAACGACGAAGCAGATTCTTGGTCAACGCGGAATGCTAAAAATATATTTGATGAAAACACGAAATTGAAGTAAGTGAGGACATGCAGATAAACAAAAATAATAATTTATAAAATGAATCAAGTTTGTAAATAATAAATGAAAGCAAATAATACAACCGCAGAGCGATCATCAAAATTGCAATTCTTGCGGATAAAACAATAAAACAGCTGAATATCGAAAGACGGCTGTTTCCATTAACCTAATTGACAGTCATTGTCACACTGTCATAACATAGCGAATGAATAAATAAAGCTATTTAACTAAAAGAATAAAACAAAATGTTTTCAGACGTGATGGTATATCCTATGAAATACATCGATATCAAATGAGAGTGAAAATGAATATTAATTTCCCATCTAATGAATTTACATGTATCTATACGAGTGCGAAAAAGTGAAACCCCGCATGCCACACCTTCCAAGGCTACTTACAGCTGGGGAATTCAATCAAGTACCATTGAGAAAGGTCTATAAATAATCAGGATGTAAGCTGCAAGCATATATATTTAATTATTAATTTGTAACAACACAATACAGTGAAATCAAATTAATTAGTTTTGCAGCAAGCATTCGTTAACCTGATTAACGACTCGGCAAATAAGCATCTCTCTCAAAAGCGTTTGCACATGTATTGCCATACGCAATTATGAATAGCCATTTTTTGAAAAATGCTTATAAGCTGTCAACATGCGAATTGATTTTTTAAAAATCACCGAAAATACACTTCAAAAGAAAATGATTTCACTGTAAATATCCATGTATTTCTTTTAATATATACCCTATATATTGAAAGCATCAAATAGATTAATGCAATCTTTCCAGCATATTCCATATAATGGCAAATAAAGAAGCAACGATAGCAGAACAGGTGTGTACAATCCGTGCTATCGTGTTTTAAAGCAGTAACATTAAAATAAAAACAGAAAAGTGAAAATCAAAAGTATGAGAAAACAAGCCTGATAACGAATCTTACGCGAATTAAATAGCAGAGCACAGTCCTGGCAAGGAAGACCTGGCAGCTTCAAATGAAGCGGCTTCTCAAGCGAGGACAAGAGTTTGTTGATCTCTTCCGTGTTTAATTTAATTCTACCTATAGAAGAGATAAATTGAGTAATAGCTTACAAATATATTATAATTTAATTTTTCTGATTTGGCCAAATCAACACATAAAATAAATTAAATTTGTAGCTAAAATTAAATACTTAATGAAATTCTTACTGAAGGATTATTGCGATATTTTATAACGAACTGATGATTTGACTAAATCGTATTATTGAAAACGTGCGCTATGAAGAAAGGTTACAAGCGTTGTGATGTTTCCAGTAATTATCCAAATGTTACTGGTCAAGAAGAGTAATAAATAAAATAAATATCAAATCTAATACCCAATCGCTCTCGAACATAAAACGAATTCTTCCAAAACGGTGTAGACAATATGTAATCAGACAAAATAAATGAAAGATATTCGCATTATAGCAAGTGATTGTCATCTGCGCAATATATTAGAAAAAACACATAGTACTAGTGATAAAATTCGTAAAATGAATATGAACATCGTTTAATTTATGCAAAACGGTTTTTTAGCAAAATGAAAAAGGACAGACAAAACTTGTTGCAAAGATAGTGTCTGAAGTTAAACACTAGAGCTGTCATGACCCCAAGAAAGAGTTGAAAGCAGCGAGAATTTATTGTGGAGCATGTAAAAAGCAACACTTTGTAAAAACCTTAAACAATCTGAGTGTCGTTTGAAGAATAAAAACGAAATACTGCACTCATACTCTTTTTGATAATGCCAGTTGCCATGCAGCTAAAAAACAGGAACAAACGGGGGGTTTTGAATGGTAGATGCTCCGCAACTAACATCATCTGAATTTTGAAATAATAAAATCGTTGTTTAAAGAATTTGATTGCTTGAAAGAGACGGCACTAAAACGGATATAAAAAAATGCCTCACCTCAATTTCAAAAAGTGATTGAGTACACTGGAGAACATATTGTTTCAGTAAATCTTTTTAAAAAACGTAAAAATAATTTAATACTTATTGTATAATATATAAATAATTTTAAGTAAGTGGAACAGTAATCATTTTCAAATATTCAATATATATCTTAAATTATTGCTGATCAGTCTATCACAGCTAGAATAGAAAATATAGTTCAACTTTGTGTAATTAAAAAATTCAAACCCAACAAGTACAGTTATAAATACTATTAAAAACATCACTAAGAATTAGTGAAAGTATGTCAACAGTCGTTGAAGTTTAGAATAAATAAAAGCGAAGAAGAATGAATGTTTAAACAAGTAACGAGGTGATTGCTTATAATTACTAGTTAAAGCTTTAAACAATTTGTAAATATACATCGAATCAGATGAGTTAGATGCAAAAATATTCAAACAACTAACATTTATCCCAATTTAATTTATTAAACATGTAAAGTCTGTGTGTGTGTCGAGGTTGAAAATGGAAAGAATTAAGCTACTTAATGTGTCGTATATAATATTTCTGTCAAAATATAAATATTTTTATAGGTTTCTAAGGGCTAGATTTCGCATTGGTGAGACCACCTATAATTCAATTGAACTCACAAACTGTAATATATCAAAGAAATTGAAGCAAAGAAGGGAATTTAGGTAAGAAAAATACCTTGAACATCTGGTAAGGATTTGCCCATTGAAGAATCGACTGACAATTTTGCTGGAGAACTCAGATCAACATGACGATTTTTTCTGGGCAATGTGGCAAATTCCGCGGGAACTTCATTTGAGCACCTCTCATTGCTTTCCGTGTCGCCTAACATATACATATTGAAAATACTAAAAGCAGACAATTATACAGAAAACATTTTAAAAGTTATTTCAATTTACAAATTAAATTGTGAAGGCCTTCCGCCATCAATCTTAAAGTATATTAATAATTATAGTCTACCATTATTGAAAATTTTATAAAAATTAGTTAAAGGCTTCGGGTGAGAATATTTTAAATTACATATATTACAGGTAAAAATAGACAAATATATTAAAAAATGTAATAACTCTTCACATTATAATAAATCATTTGATAAGACAAGATGTAAATAATGATTTAGAAGATAGGCTATTAAATCATGACTACTTTTAAAATTAGGAAGTATAAATAAGTGAAAATACACACCCTGTGATGAAAGATCGTAACGTTCATCTTCGGTACTGCCTAATCTCCGAGTATGTGGATCTGCCGACTCTTTCTGACCTTTCATTACACTCTTGGCTCGTTTCAAAAAACTCTTAGGCCACACCTTACCCCTAAACATTGAACAATAAATTAAAGAATTACATAACGCAAGTAAGAACCCGGCGAGAGAATACAATTAATACCAACATGCCGAGTTGACTAAAACTCATTCATTCAAGCAAAGCAGGGAAGGCCATAGAACAGCAATGATACGATCCAGGCAAACATGAGCTAGTTTAACAAGGAAAAACTAGTACATTAATAAATTCACATCATAATCAAATTAGTTGAGATAAAAATTCTTACGTGGCATTTCGACAATGACTTAAAATATATAAGGTTTTTGAATAAACAGCAAACTTTTTAAAAATGGACATGCTGTTGTTAAAAATCTCGTTGAACTCTTTTAAATGTTAAAATAGTGAAACATGAAGCTATAATTTATTATTAAAGCTTCAAGGTTTCGTATCAAAACAACTAAAAAAGATATAGAATCATTTTTGGACAATGATATAGAGTACATTTCATTAAACCATAAGCAGTTCAGTGAATTACTGATACAATGCGAACCAATTAATAAATTAATAAGTCTCTACATGAACTCTAGTGATATGCAAAGCATATGTTTAATTCAAATCCAAACTAGGAAATCCATGCTAAAGTATTAGTACAAGTCCACAAATGGATTAAAACTTCTAATACAAGTTGCACAGAATGGACCACTTGCATTTGTTTCTTAGTCCCGGCATCTTAGTTATCAGAGTAAAAAAGCCTCAAACGTTCAAATGCGATTGACAATACTAAAAATATCTAAGTGCTGCTAAAATAACTTTGTGATGGACAGTCCAATAAAAATGAATACATAACAATAAAACAAAAATCTAGGAATAACCTAACAACAGAATTCAAAGTGAACAGAAAACATGCTAAGAATAGCTGCCTTACCCCTCAGACTTGTATTGAAAATCAATATATTTTAGTAGCAATATCCCCTGAAACTTAAATCGGATGAATGTTTATTTATTACACGACAAAACTTTCTTATTTTTCATTTATTTTAATGAATGAAAATGTAGTCATAGGAAAAATAATGAAAGAAACGGATGTGTTCACCTACACAAAACACTATGTGCTGCTTTTCAATAATCCTTTCATTAAATGTCGTAGTAAAAAGCATCATAGTAAGTGGGAAATTCGATTGATAGAAAATGCAATTAAGAAACAAGCAAAATGCATTTCTATGCAATACCTCAAACTCAGAGTTATATTTACTGATGAAATAAAGTTTAACATCCTTGCATAAACTATGAAAGCACTGCACGAATTACAATTAATTAACAAATTTTGTGCGCAATGATGGCAGTTATAGTAAGTAATACCCTAAAGGGGTAAGGCATGAATAGAGGTAGATTTACTTCATTTTGGATGTGATGAGTGCATTGAGTGATGCCCATCTGAAAAACTCGTTAGTTAAAGCAGTAACTTACACTAAAGAAAAGTCCACCGAAACTGGACGCTCCTTCCGTTTGGATTGCGACCTGTTAAAATTAGTTGGATAATAGTAAACAAAAATATCGACCTTCGACGATCAAAGTATTACAATTTCAATAAGTGAAACTAATTAATTTCCAAAAAGTAAAGAGATTAATCGCTGAAGGACGATATGAAATACATACGTAATAAATTATATTAAAATTATATACCAAACTTCACCAAGTCATAATTAAACCAAATAGATTTATTTAGCTTAGACTTTCAAATCATTCATATTAAAAAGCAGTTTAGACTTAACATGTGATATTTTCATCCCATATGAAACACTAACTAAATTGAAACTCCAAATTTAAAAGAACATATAAATTAAACTGAATAATTAAATCAAATAGAAGTAAATCAACTATAGACTAGAAATGAAATGTCATGCATTGCTTCTTTGCAGTGCCCAAAATAAATGCAGCAATTTAGTGAACTGTGAAATCTTGCAGAAACACAAGCTGCACAAAAGTAAATCAAACATAAACAAAAAATAAATTTCATAGGAAAAATAGGCTTAATATCAGCACATTCACAGTGGGAAAAGTGGAATAAAAATTGCATGAAGCAGCAGAACCAAAAACGCTAAATGATCTCATAAAACTAGTAAATGCCAAAAACGTGAATATTTTTCATTTGAAAAGATGGATGATAATACCTAATTATCTTTTCAGTAAATGTAATAATGACAATTCAGACAAAATACTTGCAACAAGGTCATGCTTAATTCATTAAAGTTAATCACATTAGTTAGTAGTACTTCAGTCAAACCAGTGATAAAATTTGAAAGTTGTAAACAATAAGCCCCTAATTCTTATAATTTGTGTAAAACAATAAGTTTAAGCCTACTTTCTCAACGGTGGCGAGTCACTGGGTCTTGAAAGGGTAAGAATCTGCTGCTCCAAACGATCCTTCTCATGGTCCAAATTTCGCAAACGATCACTAAAAAAGACATTTGAGAATCCAATTGTGGCATTCAATAAATATGCAAACTGTGAGTAGATAAGGATATTAGTCGTTCTAACTTACCTTTCATCGTCTTCCATATTATCACTAAAATATTTGTTAAATTATTGGCCAAAAAACTCGAGAACTCTTGATAATTTCGATTATCAAATCTTGGAAGAAGCTGTCTCGAATAATATCAATCTCGAATTTTTTTGCAAGTTTTGGCATTAACAAAATGAAAAGGCTGAATTTCAAACATTTATCAATATATTTTCATTAAAGGAAGAAAAATGCGAAATTAATAAATCTTCCATTGAACCCGAATAACCATAAATGTAAATATAAAGATTATGTGAAATGCAAATCTCTTTTAATCGACCATCGGCTTTTTGTTTTTATGTAGGATAATAAGTTTTAACGGGGTAGTCTCTTAAGAATTATCGCATTTCGAAGAATACAAATGCTAGAAATGTGTAAAAATTACTTTCTACTCTAAAGAGTGATATCTACAATAAAAAAGCTACTTACATGAACTCAATATCTTCCAAAGTGTCGGTGTTGATTTTCTTCAATAGATGTTCATTTTCCCGTCGCAATGTGTCTGTTAACTTAGAAAATTCCTAAAAAATATTTCAAAAATTATACTCATCGTTAAATTAAACTAACTTGTTACTTTAATTTCTTAGATTAGCTTGTTTAATTTTACTAATAATATAGATAACAACAAAGCAGATTTATTAAAATAGTCCGTTCTTAATCGGAGGTTCAAAACAGCAATGTTGCTTGCTTTGCAGAACTCAGTGCCTCATACCGAACACTGTGCAGCAGTAAGACAAAAAGTGATGATTTACATCATCAATGTAAACTTTTGTGTAAAATTTCATATTTTTTAAAACAATGATTAGTTTCAAATTTACTCATTTAGATTTCAATGTTCCTTGTAATTTATTTAATATTATCACATTTCTAATTTAAAAATTTTCACACTTCAGAAATCATATTTAGGACAGTCTCTATGGTACCGTAAATTAAAATTTCCTTCCTTACCAGATTAGTAACTGTGTTCCTTGTAAAAGAATCGCACAACATCAACAGCATTAAACACATCGATAAAACAAATGAGAATATTCATAAATTAATTTCTACTTTTTCGAATCCCACAATGTGAAAATTTTTAGTTTTTTAGTGCGTATCCCTAATTCAATGTATGTGATAAAGAATGAAAATTTTATCATATTTTTGTTTCTCTCCTAATCAACTGTATTTTCTCTTTATTTTATACTCGTAAACTTGACGACTACAAAAATCAAATCAATTCAGTTTTGCACTACTTTGATTGTTTCATATACGGAAAAGCTATAACAGTAATGCAAGACAGTAATTTCAATTTTTTAGATGTCTGCAGCTCTTGTAAGAAACCACTAATATAATTAACATTTTCAATGGACAGATAAATCTTCCTCCAACAAATAGACGTCGATTTACATCCGCTGATGCTTACAATTTATAGTTGATATCCTTCAAAAGTTTTAACCCAATGTTGCACCCGAACAGAATTGTGGTAGTATGACTGACAAAAAGTGAATAATAAAATTCTTATTAAAAATAATATTACATTATTATTTTGATAAGATGTATACTGCCAAACGACTTGAATATCGCAATTGGCTTTGGATTAACGAAAGAAGGTACATTAGCTAAAAACTAATTGTGTTCCTTATTAAGCCTTGTGCTTTTCATTGTAGTGATGTCCTTAGCATGCAGAAAATCTCAAATTTGAATGTTAACATTTTGTTTAGATCGTTTATGAACGTACTTACTCTCGCTAATAAATATTGTTTTGCGTCGCGTGTTTGATAACTTAAGTGTCAACAACTCATTCGTTAATTATCTTACTATGGAGTTTAATATTTATGGATTCTTGATAAATCATTCATACAACTTAAAGGTAGTTTTCGATATATTACGATCCAACTCATAATAAAAAATACTATATAAAATTTTGTGTTCTATCAATCATTTGTTGCATTAGAGTTGTTTATTGAATGGATATTCCTCCCATAGTTTCCTCTCTGAAATATGTTAAACTGCTTTTCAAAATTGAAATCGCAAAGCCACTTCGTTAATAGCTATAAAAATTCAACCAAATTTCCTACAAAGTGCGTCTGTATCATACACAATTGGCAATGAAAAAAATTGTTTGCTTATTCAGAACAACATCCGAACTTAAAAGATATTGTTATATTTTTAGAACGAATATCACAATTATGGAGTATCTTAAATGAACGAAGCAAAACGGTTCGCCATAAGAGTAAGAACAAATATCTGCGTTACATTACCAACTCAGAAAAATGGCAATCTTCATTGCTAAACAAATGGGTCAATTGTCTTCAAGAACTTTTCCATCAACCATTTGCATATTGTCAAAGTTCTGTAGCTTTATTCCACATTTGTTACAAGAATGAAATTGTAACTACGTTCTTATAGGTTGATTAAATAGTGATCCCCTTTAAAAAAGGTTTGGCTGGTACAGACAATCAAATGATTCAAACCTTTTCGCATCAGTAAAAATATCAAGGGCAGCGAGACAAATATAAGAATTACTTTTACTTTTAAAAGATGGATTGTTTCATTTAGTTAATAATTGTAATAAAGCAGAAATTGATTGTTCAATTAATACTAAACAAGTTTTTAAACTCATAATTTCCATCAAAATTGATGACTTTCTGATCAAGATCATCACGCCCTTTATTATGTCAATGTTTTGATCATCAATAAATGTGGTAATTATAAAGAAATTATTTTTTAACAGAAAAATGCACGTGGATCAATCCATTGTCGACCTTTTTGACAAGTTCAAATATAGGTGCTCTGAAAAATCCCACCGAGTTTGCATTTTTCTTCTTCGTGCTACGGAGTTATGCAAAAAATTATGGAGAATTTTGAAATAAAAGCGATACTTTTAAAGTTTTCAAATATTTTTAAAACTCTGTATGGCATTATTAATAAGATAATTTTTTGTTTTACAGGAAAATTTCTGCGAGCAATGCTCTAAAAAGAAGTGTTCTTGAACCTATTGTCCATGGCGGAGGCTAAAATGGCCCCGCTGTTTTTAAACGATGATTACAGTAAAATCGATCAATGAAACGTCATTTTTCTTGACTTTTAGTTTCTCAGTATTTCGAACGAGTTCAACCGCGTTTTATAAAAATATGGAGTTCGGTATGGCTACAGCGACCTTTTTGTCCGATTTCAGTCGATTTTAGCGGTAAGTTTTCTCTTATAACGCCATCAATTTCGATCTCATTTCAAATTTGAAAATTGTTCTGAAAAGCGAAGGCACTCAGATCTGATATGATTCTGCCACATTGATCGATGGCGTTATTTACTCCATGACTTATCGAAAATAATATGTATAAAGTGCAATATTAAATTTTATCTAAAAGTGGAAACGCTATGTATATTTGTGGTGTTTCCATGTGAAAACAAAAAGCAGCCAGGGACATCAATATATCAATTCGAAACAGAAATGATAAAGATCCAATGATAGGTCAAAATGCAATAACTTGTCATTTATTGACGGTCCTTTTATGCTTGCAAACATTTTATTTTATATTATTTCACTAAAAAATGTTTGATACAAAAAGGGGTAATTTAATGGGAAATTAGGCGAAAACCGAGTGGGCTATTTTAACCCCCTGCCATGGACTAAAGGAGTGGTTGAGACGCCATGGACAATAGGGTTAAAAAATATTTTCATATTTTAAGAAATGTTTTATAAATAGATTTTTAGTGCAAAGCACAAGCCAACCGCTAATTTAGCAACTGCGAAAATATTAGATAAATAAATTTTTAGTTTTAGTTATCTAGTAATGATTTTGTAATTTTACTCCAATATATATATATATATAT
>CABFPE010001076.1:84259-100458 GCA_900660155.1 Hofstenia miamia | reverse complement strand
AAATCATTGTAATGGTTGTTGAAGTAAATTCTTTGGAATTCTTATCTTTAGTTTAATTATGGTTTGATTATTACCTACAATGTTCAGCTAAACAGTTGGTGTTCAGTAGTGGTGAGGATCCCATAACAGGAACAATTCTAGNACATACAGATGAGCAAGACAAGAAATACAGAGGCAAGACATAGTAGTGGTAGACAAAGAGAAACAATTTGGAATAGGGATAGTGTAGAATAATCAAAAGCAAATCAAGCTGCTAAAGAAAATAGTAAGTCAAGAAGAATTAAGATCAAACTTGAATGTGATTAAAAATAAATTATTAAAAATAATTATTATCTTAGATTAATTTTGTATTATGCAACTAAGAAATTATCAGTGAAAAGGTTAACAATTAGTATTTGTCAATTCTGCTAATTTGGAAAAACAAAGTGGGTGAATTTGCTTCCATTATTTTTAGCCATCTTGGCATATGAATAATTTGAAATTTGAAATCTTCAAGTACTTTTTGAATTAGTTATAAATCATTGTAATGGTTGTTGAAGTAAATTCTTTGGAATTCTTATCTTTAGTTTAATTATGGTTTGATTATTACCTACAATGTTCAGCTAAACAGTTGGTGTTCAGTAGTGGTGAGGATCCCATAACAGGAACAATTCTAGGTTCCTTGTTCCAAGCCATGAACCTGCAGTTAGGTTAGGGATATCATTAGGAAATTTATTTCCATTTAGCTAACTATCAATCCTTTCATACATGTACAAATGATAATGAATTCAGTATAAGGCTATTAAGCCAAACATAGGATATTGCATTTATATTAATTTAGATCCAAATTCGTGACTATAATCTGACAGAAAATGTGACCTTGTATCAATTATTACATGAAGGCTATGAAGCTGCTATTCATATATATTATTTAAACAAAGTCAATATATTCTGGTAATGGGTGATTGTATATTTATTTAACCAGCTAGTAACAATCATGTTTGCAAGTATATAGTAAAATTTTCAAAATTATATGTATATATATATATATATATATATATATATTTCAACATTATCAGGGTTAGCATAGCCATAGAGTAGACAAAGTTTTAGCAATTTGAAAAACTAGCATCTACTATTGAGTAGGTATGCAAATTCAATTCACCATTAATAATAGTTGGCATGAGAAAACATTATTAGCACTTTCAATGAAGCAATGTAATAGATATCAGAGATCAAGATATACAGCATATAATTATGAAAGCACATAACTGAGTGAGAATGGAAAATAGAATTTATGTGGCTATTGCAGTGCAAAACTAACTGAAATAGATCAGATATAATCTGGAGAGGAGAAAGCCTGTGCAGCTGCACTGGAACCCCGCACCAACCAGCAGGGAAATAGTCCATTACACAACCCCCACAACTCTGTAGCAAGTTTAGCTGTTCATTATCATATAATTAATAATTTGGAGAAAAAGAACACGTTTTAACTGAGAAAAAACTTTTAATGTCCAATCTTGCATAATATTGCCCTATTTAAATAAAACTTAAATAAAACAAAATACAATACAACACCCAGCAAATGGCAGAACTAAAATAATGTTAATATCTGACTTCACATCAGCATGGCAGAATTCAAAATGGGAGCCAATTAGTGCTTTGCTTAAATGCTTAATGATGGCAGTGCAATGGAGATGGGTGTAATGATTAGAGAAAAATGAAAATGGTAATTGGCTTCTGTATTGCTGATGCCACACGCCCACATATTGCCTTACTTGCAGGCATGATGTATAAAAGGTTTTTAATATGAAGGTTGTAGAATTTTTTGGGTAACATCCAAGAGTTTTAAAGTACTGGTATTTTCTCAAATGATGTTGTTGATGTCATCTTCCAAGGTAAGCTAAAGTTTCAATTTGGGTCTTTGTTGATTTGTGATATTGGATGTTTTTTTAGATACTTCACTGGTTCTGGGTTAATGATGGATTGTTGTAGATTATGCAGATTTTGAAAAAATGTTCTATTTAGCCTTTGACATTTTAGAGCAATCTTGAGAATCATGACATTGATATTGGAGGTGTGTGCCATAGATGTATTAAGTTATGTGTCAGGAAAAAGAATTGGAACATTTCAGTAAGTGATTGGTGATGATTCATGTTCTTTTAAGGAAGTTTATGTTTTTTAGGACGAACTCTTCCATTATCTGGTCTTGTTGGCACTGATAATGGTGATGATTTCAACACCTTTCAAGACCTCATTGTAACAAAGATCCTATTTGAGTAGATTCACCCAAATAATGTCATTAGTGGCAGCAAATAATACAATTGATTTTATTTTCTTGGCAGTTTCTTTGCCTAAAATGCTTGAATTGATATTTTATCAGCATCCCCTTGCAGTATACTTCTTGTGTGGGTTTTTTATTTCTACTAAGTGATGGTATCCTATATCTTGGTTTTAAGCATTGTGGCTGTTTATTTGAATAATTTGGTATGTTTGAAGTTTAGCACTTCCTGTGCATTGGTATAATAAAGTTTGTAAGAAAGTATATCATGTTTCACAGGCTTGGTAGCTTTGGATTTAGTGTATAGGATGATAACTGGGATTTGGATTAGCAGATGTGGGGTGCAGAATTCATTACATTTGGTTATTTGTTTTTCTAATTGGTGCCAGTAATCAATTGTTTCCATTATTTAAGATGTACCAAAGGTCATGTGGTAGTTCATATTTTTGTGACCTATTTTGGTAGAAAATCTAGATTGCATATTTTTGCAAGTGACTGTTTTGCTTTCAATGAGATGAGGAACTTAACTGATGCACATTGAATATTGAAAGCCATATGTTCATTTGGACACCTTAGTATTTCAAGTTCTTGCTTGTTGTAGACTTCAGTGAAAAGATTCAGTTTTATGAGCTCTATGCCAGAGATTTTTTTAGGAGTGTACTCAATTCAGGTGATTTTGATTTGAGATTTATTGTTTAGGATTGATTTATCCATTAGTAAATTTTGGTCTTCTGCTCAAATTCATGTTGGGGTAGAGATTATTTTGGTTTTCAATAGTTTTTCATGCAAGATTTGGTTGAATTTTTCTTGTATTCAAGGAGAGAGTACAAGAGACAGCACTGAGAATAGTTTTTCTTCTTCTTCATACAATATTGTAGTTTTTAGTAGCAAGTTAATAACTCTGTTGGGCTTGTTGGGACCCACTATGTTGGTAGTCTTTTGGTTTATTGAGATGATGCTATAGGTAATTTTTGGATACATGCTTTGTAAGTATTTAAAGAAATTGTAGTTTTTCTGGTTGATATTATGATTTTGGCATAGCTGAAAATAGGATTGAGTACTATGGGGTATCCTTTCAGTGAGCATATTCATATTTAATGGTTGAGTAACTTCATTAGATTTTGAGTAAAGCATGTCCACTGTAGCTCCCCACTAATACTTTCAGGTGTGTGTGGGTGGAGAAAAACCAAATGGGTGAAGGAATTCCAATGTTGTTCAGAAGTATGATAGAATTTGTTCATCCCTGCAGGTTTTCTCTATTGATGACATGTATTAGATGGTTTTTGTAAGTATTACAAGCTTGTTGTGATTCTTTGATAAGAGATGTTGTTATGTAGGTATAGGGAAGAAGCCAGATTATTCCTTTTATTGTGATGGGTGCAATGGAAACTTCATGACAGTTTTTCTAAGGTAATTGTAAACATTTCATTTTTGTGATTGCTAGCATTTTGCTAGATACCTTATTTTTGCTGATAGTGACCATATTAGAAATGATATCTTTTGTTTTTGCTGATAATTTATTTTGTGTAATGTATCTGCTTAAATGTGTTGCAATGAACTAGGGGTGAAGAAGTTTGCCTTCTATGGGTGTCATTAGCTTTTTGTGAATTTGAAATCAGTCTTATTGTCTACTGCTTGCAGTGGATGTGAATGAGGCTGAAATTGGTTGAAGTATGCATTGTTTGATAAGAATTTTTGACTTTCTAGAAGAAGCACCCAATCATTTTCTAGTTGAGTTGTTGAGATAGCAGCTTTCTGCTTGTTGTTGGTGGCCAAGAAAGACCAGTAGCTAGAGACTTCCAAGGTTTGATGCTTTGGAAGTGTATTATTTTCTTATTATCCAGTGTATAAGTGTTGTGTGGAAGAACCTTCATGATTGTATGTGTATGAACCCAATGAAATGCGAGTTTACAAACTGTCTCTCATATATTACAGTGCCAGGTGTGTATGTATAGGACTTGTCACCTGGTTTGTGGGGTTCACTGTAAATTTTGCAGTTGAAGTATCATTCTTGTCTGATCAAGCTTTTTTAGTGTTTGTACACATAGTTCATGAGTGAGGTTCAAATCTTCCTTATGAGTTCATTGATATAATTGTTGCTGATTTGGTTGCATTATCCTTTAAATAGGTTTGGGGCATTTTTCCTGAACACAGCTTTGACTGGTGATATTTTTATCATGGCATGTTTTGTGGTATTAAAGAAATACTCAACCATTAGCATTATTTCTCGCCAATGTTTACTTCCAATGTGCTATGTAATTGTTTGCATTAGTTTCAATAATATTTGATTGACCTGTTCTACTGGTTGATTGTTGTGTGCATATGTGAAATTTTCAATTTCTTAGCTAGAGTTTAGAATAATTGGCTTTTGAAATGTTTGTCCTAATCTGTTATTAGTTGTTGCATTGGGCCAAATTTGCATATCCAGTTGTTGATAATTATGCCAGTTGTTGTTTGAGCTCTTAAGTTGAATAGTGAGATCATTTTGAATTTTTTTTTGAAGTGATTGACCATTGCTAGGACATAAGTATAACCTTCATTGCCCTTAGAGAGTTGTTTGATATCTGCATTGACTTTCTGGTTGGTATACCCAGCTGTGATTTTCTCAACTTCAGTTTGTTGTCCAAAATAGTGCATTGTAAATATGTAGTCATTAAATTTTCGCTATTTGTGAATTCAGTTTGATAAACGCTTTATGATCTTTTTTATATCTTCTTTGCAACATCTCTTTTATAGTAAAGTGGTAGTGAATTAAAAAAGAACACGTTTTAACTGAGCAAAAACTTTTAATTTCTGATTATGCATAATGTTGCCCTATTTATATCAAACTTAAATATAACAAAATACAATACAAGAACCTTCTAACAGCAGAACTAAAATAATGTTTATCTCTGACGTCATGTCATCATGACAGAATTTAAAATGGGAGCTAATTACAGGTTTGCATAAAGTAATGATGGCAGCATGACAGAGATGCATTGATTAAAGAAACGCAATAATAGTATTTGGCTTCCATATAGCTGATGCTACAATCTATATATATATATTATAGCATGATCAAGGTAATTATAACCAATACCATGAACCATAGTTTAAGACATAGTTGACGTGAATTTACAGCAATATCACTTTCAGTGAATCTATGTTATAGTTACTAGAGATTGAGAATACATATCATCTAGAGTTGTAATTACATAACTGCCTATTAGCAGAATCATCGGAATATACGTGACAATTACTGTTGAAGTGGCACAAGCTAGCAGTCATCAAATGCGTAGCACTAACATCACTGGTCAGCTAAGCCCTTGAGAGGAATGGCTTGAGTAGAGTCTAGATTCTCGGGACACCCTGTGATAGAATATCCCACTACACAACCCCCTCAACTGATTAGCAAGTTTAGCTGTTCTCAATCATCTAATAATGAGTATAAGAGACAAGACCAAGATTAGCAAGAACCAAAATTTTATTAAGTCATCATGCACACTTTTGCCCTATTTATACACTGTAACTAAACCTAAGTAATGTACAATAACCTGCCAGCAGCAGAACTAAAATTAATTTCTGTGCATTATATATATATATATATATATTGCGGCAAAAAATCAGAAATCCACATACATTTGATGTTGCATAAATTGGCTTAAGCCATATACTTTTCTGAAATTTCTTTATTCTAGAGTATACAGCAGGATTTCTAGTTTCAGCTCAATCAGTCACCATTGACGCAATTACTATTTCAGCTAGTAGCCTGCACTGTTTCAGAACTGTAAGGTGCCTGGATTTCTTATTTTCAAAAAATTGAAAAACTGAAACTTGTCCTAGTTGTATAAGAGCATGATCTGTGTTTGTAGTTTTTAAAGATTTCTTAAATAGAACCAGATTATATTTCAGGTTATACGTAGATGTAGAGATCCCAGTATGCCCACATATTATTTCATAATTAAAAACTTGGCTAAATTTGTGTAAATCTTTCTAAATATTTTTAAATTTAAAATATATTTTATATACTTTACAAGCAGCTGATGCTGAGTATTTCAAGAAACTACCTAGCTACAATCTCAGTTTAGAAAAATAAAATCCTCAATATAAAATCTTTTAATATGACCTGTAATATTTTTTTTGAAAATTGAGTATCTATAAAGGTCCAAAAATTATTAATTATTTGTTCGTATTTCATTGGCAGACAATTCAGGGTAATCTGTTTCCATATTTAGCACTATCTTGAAATAATAGAAATTGCATCTTGCAATAAGACTCAGTTATAAATACTTATTGAGTGCATTTTTCCTAAGAGTAATTGAATATTATTCATTTTAGAATCAAAATACATTTATGGAAAATTGTTTGGCAAAAAAGATCATATATTGTGAAAATGGGACTCTTGCACTGAATTATAAAGAACTAGATGATTTGCTGAATGCTAAATCTAATGCTCTGAACATTATTGTAATTTTTGGAAAAGAAAGATTTGGAAAATCCTATTTTATGAATATTTTGAAAATACTATTAGAAGGAGAAAAAAATAATCAATTCAATGCATTTATTTGTAAAAAAGGAATAAGACGTGTAACAGAAGGCTTCTGGGCAATTGTTGCAAACACAAGCCCTGTAATCAATTCTTCGATTTTGCTATGCGACACTGAAGGTGCATTTGGAATGGGTAATGAAGATATTATTTCTTTTAGACTTTTAGCATTTTCAGCCACCATNAGTTACTAGAGATTGAGAATACATATCATCTAGAGTTGTAATTACATAACTGCCTATTAGCAGAATCATCGGAATATACGTGACAATTACTGTTGAAGTGGCACAAGCTAGCAGTCATCAAATGCGTAGCACTAACATCACTGGTCAGCTAAGCCCTTGAGAGGAATGGCTTGAGTAGAGTCTAGATTCTCGGGACACCCTGTGATAGAATATCCCACTACACAACCCCCTCAACTGATTAGCGTTTAGCTGTTCTCAATCATCTAATAATGAGTATAAGAGACAAGACCAAGATTAGCAACAACCAAAATTTTATTAAGTCATCATGCACACTTTTGCCCTATTTATACACTGTAACTAAACATAAGTAATGTACAATAACCTGCCAGCAGCAGAACTAAAATTAATTTCTGTGCATTATATATATATATATATATTGCGGCAAAAAATCAGAAATCCACATACTTGTGATTTTGCATAAATTGGCTTAAGCCATATACTTTTCTGAAATTTCTTTATTGTAGAGTATACAGCAGGATTTCTAGTTTCAGCTCAATCAGTCACCATTGACGCAATTACTATTTCAGCTAGTAGCCTGCACTGTTTCAGAACTGTAAGGTGCCTGGATTTCTTATTTTCAAAAAATTGAAAAACTGAAAATTGTCCTAGTTGTATAAGAGCATGATCTGTGTTTGTAGTTTTTAAAGATTTCTTAAATAGAACCAGATTCTATTTCAGGCTATAAGTAGATGTAGAGATCCCAGTATGCCCACATATTATTTCATAATTAAAAACTTGGCTAAATTTGTGTAAATCTTTCTAAATATTTTTAAATTTAAAATATATTTTATATACTTTACAAGCAGCTGATGCTGAGTATTTCAAGAAACTACCTAGCTACAATCTCAGTTTAGAAAAATAAAATCCTCAAATTAGTCCTTTCCTGAATTTAACATACTTAGTTTTTTTAATTAAATTTTAATATTTCTTGTATTAAAAATGTTAATCTTTTAATATGACTTGTATTATTTTTTTTGAAAATTGAGTATCTATAAAGGTCCAAAAATTATTAATTATTTGTTCGTATTTCATTGGCAGACAATTCAGGGTAATCTGTTTCCATATTTAGCACTATCTTGAAATAATAGAAATTGCATCTTGCAATAAGACTCAGTTATAAATACTTATTGAGTGCATTTTTCCTAAGAGTAATTGAATATTATTCATTTTAGAATCAAAATACATTTATGGAAAATTGTTTGGCAAAAAAGATCATATATTGTGAAAATGGGACTCTTGCACTGAATTATAAAGAACTAGATGATTTGCTGAATGCTAAATCTAATGCTCTGAACATTATTGTAATTTTTGGAAAAGAAAGATTTGGAAAATCCTATTTTATGAATATTTTGAAAATACTATTAGAAGGAGAAAAAAATAATCAATTCAATGCATTTATTTGTAAAAAAGGAATAAGACGTGTAACAGAAGGCTTCTGGGCAATTGTTGCAAACACAAGCCCTGTAATCAATTCTTCGATTTTGCTATGCGACACTGAAGGTGCATTTGGAATGGGTAATGAAGATATTATTTCTTTTAGACTTTTAGCATTTTCAGCCACCATTAGTAGCTGCCTAATTGTTAACATGGATAAGAAAATTAACAAAAATGAGCTTAAATTTATGTATAGTGCTTTGAAATGTGCCACTTTAAACAGATCAAATAAGTTCAATGACCTTGTTTTTCTTGTCCGTGATTGGAGTGAAACACATGAATTTGATTTTGGATTAATTGGAGGCCAAAAATATCTTAAGTCATTAGATGTTGAAATTCTCAAGGAAATTATGTGCATGTTTAAAAACACAAAATGTTTTCTACTGCCATACATTGGTAATGAACAAGAAAGAAATGAACAATACTGCTTTGATTATAAAGTTCCTAATAAAAAAAAGAAATGCAACACTGGTGAATTTGTAACAAATGAGTTTGATCAATATTGCCAGCAGTTTATAGATGAAGTTGTAAAAGAGGTTAAGACGTCATATGATCCAAAAAGTATAAAAATAAATTTCAAAACTGTTGTTGAAAATATCAATGAAATTGAAGAAATGGATGCAAATGTCATACTAATAAATGAATTGCGAGAAAAGAATGAAAAGCTTCAAAGGGAGTCAGAAGAAAAGTTTAAGTTACACAGACAAATCTATAAGGAACTTCTGATTAACTTAAACAAAAAATATGATGTCACATTAGATGAAAGTGAAGAAAATAGGATTGATGAAACTATAAATAAAAAATTTGCAAATTTAAAGGAATTAATCAATAAGATTGAAAATTACTTGAAGGAGTCTACCTCACTCCAAAATAAATCTTTAGAAGACCAAAAGAAATTTTTTGAAGTACTTAATGAAGATATGAAAAAATTCACACAAGAAAATAAGGAACTTAGGGAAATAGCTCAAAGTAATTATGAAAAAGAAAAAAATTCAAAAAGCCCTAGTTTTATAAGAAAGATTATAAATTTCCTATTCAATTTAGCTCATGATGCAATGGATTTAACTTTTAAAACAATAAATTCGTTTGTTATGGATGAATTGGATATGGCCTTAAGGCATACTTCTGACACTATTCTTGAGTATTGCAAAAGCTTTCTTAACCCATAAAAAACACGCAAATATTCTTTAAGAAATATAAATTTAAAAATTATATAATCAAGATTGAAATTTTATCTTATTTAGGACTTCTGTTTGAATTTTAGTACTTCAGGATTTGAAATATATAATTTTTATATACTTTGGGTATAAATTATTTTATTAAATAAAATAATTATTCTGTACATTTATACACATTGTGATGTATTCATACAAGGTTTATAATGCTGAATTAATACATATGATACAAAAAATACACAGCAATTGCCTTTAAATCAATTAAATTTTTGTATTCAAATCTCACAAAATCTTTCTAAACTTGTTTATTTTTATATCTTGTTTGGTTTTATACATCTGATTCAAACAAATTCAAAAAGAAAATAGATGTCATGAACAGTAAGTGCTTTATCAGGAAGTGATGAGTGTGCTATCACTTCACTTGTACTTACAAAGAATATAAGATTTTTTTCGTAAAACATATGTTAGACATTTTCAATTAAACCTAATAGTTTGAAAAAGACTCAGAAAATGTACTTTATGTGAAACACTGATATTCAATTTTCTTAATGTAACTCATTTTTCATGAATTTGGCAACCAATTATCAGTTAGAATGGAATATGGATACATGTAGCAAACAAAACATATTATTGGTGGATAATATAAACTTAGTTAGTTTATTCTAATAACAGGCTATAATAAACTAATTTTTTGAAAATTTAATGTTTGCAAAATAAGTAAATCTCATAGTTTCATTGGAATGACAAATCAATGATAAAATTTCAGAAGGGATAAAAAATTACCAGCATTGCTTTATTAACTGTATTGCAATTTTTTTGAAATTTAACTAACCATTCAAGATCCAGATTTTAATGTGTATATTGTGGCATAATCCATTCATAACTATGTGTGGTCAAGTTGAGAGGAATTATGGGAGTAACTAAGACTAAAATGTAATAAAGATTAAATTGTAAACACATAGTTGTGATTGATTATTAATTTTGTAAATTGTTTTGTGCAGTTTTATATATAAATTTAACTCAACAAATTTGACAAAAACAAGTGACCAAACTGCATACTCTAATTAACTCTGATGTTGCATAATTAATAGCAGAACTGTAAAGTGAGGGAAAATCATAAACAAGCTTTGAACAAAATGTACTAGTCAAGTATTTGATTATTTACAGAAATGTGCTATAAATATATTACAAGTGTGATAGTTGGTGATGAAAGAATTTAGTTGGATTTACTTCTTTTCTTTACTGTCAGGTTATTTAATAGTTTTATGGAAAGCTAAAAGGTTAAGCACTAGAGGTAATTGTACAGTGTTTCCCACATACATTTAAAGGAATGCTGAAGCAGCCTCACAATCAGCTATTCAACAGTGATTAGGTTGATAGCTGTAGTTTCCTCAAGGTGCTTTTAGCTTACAAATAGTGATAGTGATTTTTCTCTGGTATAGCTTTCCCATTACATGTTGCTTGTCACTGATTATAATTATGTTGATAATTGTGTCCTATAGGTTTAGTATTTTCATATTGATTATTAGTCTATTATTCTTATATTCAAGTTGCTCAATGTTTTACATGTTTTATATCATAGGTGACCTTTGGCCAAACTATGCATTTAGCTTCTTGCTAGCTGCATTGATTGTTTACATGTACAAAGGTCTAGCATGTAGTATTATATCTGTAGGGCTATTATATGTAAGTTTTGATAACAAGCAAAAGCATTGCAGTTGTGTTATTTCCTTACATTTAAATTGTGATTGATTATTAATTTTGTAAATGCACTAAATTATTAAGTCATAAACCACACACATTCACTGAGTTCTCAATTTACACACTAATTCCATTCACAGTTTCCAATGCAAAGTTCGAGTAAAAGCTGGAGCTGTTGCTGCTGAAGATGACTCTGGAATAGCATGGCACAGCTTCAGGTTATGACCCTGTATTTCATCTATCACTCTCAATCTAAATGAACTGTTAGTTGCTTCTTTAGTAAAGCTAAAGTAGAATAATTAAGTTAATACAATCAACATTTAATTAGCAAGAGATGAATTGGAGTCTGTCATTACTAAAACCTCGCCTATATTATGAAAAGTAATAAGTACTCTTTAAAAATTAGAGAAATTGGGATTGGCAAGATACTACAATATATATAGTTGAATAATAAGTTTTCAAAGGTGTTTGCATTATTTTTTCTAAATAATTTAGATAATCTCTTGTATGAATTATTTTAAATTAATTAGCTTTAGTAGTTATATTACATATATATGCACAAAGAGCATGGTCACTGAATGATTCAAACATTAAGGATTTAAAAATTAACTGTGATTTGAAATTTGAAATTGACAAGTACTTTTCTGAGATACTATAAATAGATTCAGATTAATGTAAACAATTGATAAAGAAATTTTTTCGAAATTCTTACATTGTTTCTTTACAATGGTTTGAATATTTACTACAATGTCAAGCTAAATGAGTTGTGTTTAGTAGTGGCCTGGAACCATCATGGGAACAATTCAAGGGTCTTTGTGCCAGGCCATGAAAATGCAATTAGGTTTTGTCAATTTAAGTTAATGGAACTAAGTATAAGTTAAGCAGTATTAAATTAGTCCATCTCTACCCACAATTACACAACTAATGTTATAGAGTAACAACGGAGAATCCATGATAATGCCTGGCAGAGGGTGTTACACAACAATGCAGAGTAGTAATATAATATATTAATTGTTCACTTGACAAAATTTTTGCTTGAAATCCAGAGTGGTTTTTTTTGCTGGGATTGAGTTACTTAGACTGAATTTGAGACTTTACATTATGGGTTGTTTCTTGTTCTAAGTTATTTGTGGTAAAAATGCTTATTTTGCAATAACTCACAAGCTAAGAAATCATTATTCTAGTATAATTCAGAGAGANGGGCTGTTGTTATCTAAGATAAACCTTCTGCAGAGTCAATTAGTTACTAGTACAATTACAGCCCGTGATTCTACACTAGTGTTGAAATATTTAGTAATTATTAAAGGATTATTATCTATTCTGATTTATTATTTTTTTCATTTATTTAATTTTTTGGTGCTGTATTTTCTAATTTGATCTTAGAATTTTGCCTAGAATTTAAAAACATTTTTATTAAATGGAATCTCTGATTTATTAAGGTTTTTTCATTACATTTGCTATGTTATGCATTTCTTCTTAATTTAACCCCTGATTCTGCATGGTGAGCAAATTAAGCTGCTAATGAAAGAAAGTCAGTTAAAGAATCTTATGAATAAAATTAAAATTTTTTATCAATTTAATTATTTACTTTCATCATTTATAATAAAAACAGTTTATTTCAATTTTAGTTTGTGTTGTTAATTTAATCGCCATCTCAATTTGGTGCTAAATTTAATGCTTGCTCAATTGAATTGGCAAGGGAAACATGATTGTGTGATTTTGCAATTGTAAGCAAAGACATGTAATGATTTGAAACATTGTATAAATATGAGCAACATTGTATCCAAAGAGCAATATATTTTATCTTACCTAAACTTTCTTCAAATCTACTTTACCATTACTTTTTTATTTGTTTATTTAATTAATTATAATGATTGTGTAAGTCCTCAGTGACAATTTGAGAGTAGCTCTACTGTAGACTAATTCAATGAGTAGCTTTTAAGCAGTTAGCAGCCCAAATTGTGGAGTAATATTCGTTACGGCTATGTATATAAGTAGTAAAATATATGGTGTTGTATATATACGAATTTCTCAAAATGATTAGTTTTTAATAACTTTTTACTCTTTTCTTTTGATTTTGATAAGAAAAAATGAGTTTTTTAGAAATTCAAGAGTTTACTACGGTCATACCTGTATTCAATTATACCCCCATTTCAACTATGTACCAATATGTTTTTGAGCAATTTTTTACAGTTCTTAGAAAACCTGCCTTTCCTCGACATCCTGAAATATTTTCAAATCCATTTGTTGTTCAAAATTTTTACATGAAATTCAGTGCTTCTGCTTTAATTACACCCTATTTCTTAAACAAAACATAAAACCTGTCAGATGTCCTAAAAATAGGTTTTTCTTTAAGAAATTGTAAATACTTTAATATCATACCAATAACCCCTACCCAATCAATATTCATTGTAAAATCGACCATAGCTGTTGTGAAGGATTGAATGTGTGTGACAACATTGAATAGTTCCAAATAAATATTCAAATAGGTTTTTAAACATCCTTCTCCTGGACCAATCCAACCAATTTCCTGATTGAATTTATCTAATATATCATTTATAGATATGTTCTTTTCAAAATTAACCATATAAAGACATTGGTAAGCTAAACAAGATTTGAGAATTACAGGATTTAACTTAGGATAATTAAATTTTCGTATTTTAAANATCTAAGATAAACCTTCTGCAGAGTCAATTAGTTACTAGTACAATCACAGCCCGCGATTCTACATGGCGACCGTGACAGGACAGCTGACGTGATAACAACATAATTTTGGTTGCCTCTTTTCGGTGGTTTGGAGTTGGTTTCTGAATTAGTTTTGGTGCCTGAGGGCAATTGGATTTCCGTGTAAGTCTACCAGCTGATGTACCCGGATCCCTTCTTCTCTCTATTGGGAGGGCAATCGCAACTTCTTTCAGTGTTTGGTTGAGCGTACGTCTGTGCTTTACCTGTTACCACTCTGTTTTTGTCTCAGTGCTTTATGTGTTGGACTTATTACCAATTATCGTATCATCGTGATTTCACATTTGGGTTTGGATTCTATGATTGTTACTAGCTGTGTGTTTCTTCTGTGATTGGGAGGTGCTCCCAGATGTCTGTTAGTATAGTTACTTATTTTTTCTTGTTATTTTTTTTCTGTGGATCGATGGATTCAAATCGAACAGTTACTTATTCTCCTACTTTTGGGACTCCTCCGAGTGTCCCCTGTGCGAGCGTTGGCAACCCGGACGTTGCCCCTTGCACCGTTGGATCGTTGTTGGACTTCTGTCCTCTGACTTCTCCTATTCAAACGTCGTCTCAGCATCAAGATCATCTGGCTCCCACTAGCCCGTATGCACGCGAAGGTACCAGCAGTCCTAACATTCATCAACGACTTCGCAGAGTCTTGAACACTCAAAATTCTCCTCCCATTCCTTTTAGGCCCACTCATCGCACTGAAAATGTAATAGCCTCTTTGCCTCGGTCTGATACTCAGCAGATGGAAATTGAGCATTTGAAAGACGCTCTGTCTCAGCAAGTAGCGATGAGAATGGACAGTGAGCGCCAGGTCGAGTCACTTCAAGCAGAACTCAATACTCAACATGTGGCGTATCAGAAGATGGAAATGAGGATGTTAGAATCGACTGTTGCGTTGGAGTTGCAGATTCACGAGTTGAAAAATCAAATGGCCAAAGCAGAGGAAACGGACCTCCTAAAACTCCCCATAGATGAATTCGTCACACATGCGACGCTAAGCGAGGCTTTAGGGGATTTTGCCGATACTATAACTGAGAAGTTCGCTCATATGCAGCGGGATAAAGATGCAACCCCTGTTCTGCTGAATGCGCCCACACCCTCTCAGCCTGATGAACCGAGAGATATAGTTCCTCCAGTGTCGTCGTGTGTACACCCATTGGTGTCATCTACTCCTACATTTACACAAGCGTCGTCTATTACTGCTGCTGCTGCTAGGAGTCGAGGTCGAGAGGGCACTCCAGTTAATCATCCAGTGCAGCCACAACCCTGTGTCTCTGTTGTTTCTGCTTATGCAAGTTCAAAGGAACATATGTCTGATGCTTTGAGTCCAATCCCTGATCAGGTTTCAGATCAGAGACCTCGATTTCGTCAGTCAATACTTCCCGTTGAGACTCCAGGACAAATGCCAGTACATAGTAAACATTCTGTCCTACCTAAGTTCACGGGACAAATCGACGCTGTCGCGCAATCCTTTGAAGAGTGGTTTTTTTTATTCGAGCTTCACATGAAGCAGTACAAGACCTCGCAGGAGGACGCGGTATCTCAATTCCCACTATATTTAAGCGGGCTGGCTTATAACCAATATATGATGTTAGATCGAACCATCAAAACTGATTATCAACTGTTAGTAGGATTTTTTGAAGATCATTACAAGGCTCCTCACATCAAACACCAGTATAAAACGCTGCTGTGCGATATGTCATTCAAAAGGGGAGACGACATTCGAAATTATATCACGCAAGTCGAAAGACTTTTTCGTTTGAGCAGTCTGTCTCCCGAGTATTCTAGACACGATCTCTTTTTGTACATCTGTCGAGGATTCCCTCCTTCAATTCGCAGTCAGTTAGAAATGAAATGCGATCCAGAGGAGAGTTTACATGAGATCATCAGGAAAGCCATTAGCGTGGTTTATATGATGTATAACTCGAACCGAATAGATATAACCTTGGCGAGCTTTCTGGCAACACCGGAAAAGGGGAGCAGCCTAAAAAGACCATTCTAAAGAAAGAGTTCGATATGTCTTCAGTCAGGTGTTTCCGGTGTGGTGAGAAGGGACATTTTAAATCGAACTGTACAGCTAAGATACAAATAGTTGCCAAAGGCGAAGGGTTTGTAGTTGATGG
>CABFPE010001076.1:62718-79745 GCA_900660155.1 Hofstenia miamia | reverse complement strand
TTCACATTCAAATTTAACAAGAGTGGGGATGAATGAAAATAATCACTGGTTTTAAAAATTAATAATATGTCGTTCTCATTATTATACAATAAGAGAATGTAGAAATGCTTTGTGTTTTTAGTTTCTGCCCTTAGTACATTTAGTTTTTCCCTTGTGTGTTTAGTTTCTGCCCTTAGTACATTTAGTTTTTCCCTTGTGTTTTTAGTTTCTGCCCTTAGTACATTTAGTATTTTCCTTATGTGTTTAGTTTCTGGCCTTAGTACATTTAGTTTTTCCGCTGTGTGTTTAGTTCCTGCCCTTAGTACATTTAGTTTTTCCCTTGTGTGTTTAGTTCCTGCCCTTAGTACATTTAGTTTTTCCCTTGTGTGTTTAGTTTCTGCCCTTAGTACATTTAGTTTTTCCCTTGTGTGTTTAGTTTCTGCCCTTAGTACATTTAGTTTTTCCCTTGGCATATTAATTTCTTCCCTTGTGTTTTGTAAAAATATAAATTAATGCATTACAACAACTATCTACATTTATTCGCATGATATTAAACTATATTCCACCCAATGTCCATGATCAAATAAAATTAACACTCTATCATCTTCTTCAATGCCTCCATCAATAAGGGAAAAGATTTTTTAAATAACCAAGTCTATTGGAAATTTTCCACATGAATTGTATTGATATTTTTTTTTTAAATTTCACCTACTTCCATTGTATGTGGTAGACTTGCTCCATTTGAATTGAAATTTGTAGTGTCAATGTCTATGCAAGGGTTTAGACCCCAACAAGTGCCACAAGTGCATTGGGCTGAAGATACATGAAATTGGATATGCAAAACTCTGTTCCCACCTATTGATACACTTTCATGGTTAATAATAATAAGATATTGATTGCTGGTCATATTCCTGAAAAATAGTGAATGATTGCATTGATACCCATTCAATTTATACACATAGACATTTATGCAAGCAATCAATTCATGAATAATTCTTTTTCTAAAATATGTGTTTTATTTCTAGGATTTAGTCAAGGGTTTTATTTCAATGGTTTTAAGAATTTAATACCATTGATTTAGTAACAAAGTATTCTGTGAAACCCTTCATGTGTTAAGTTTCTGCCTCCAGTATATAAATTCAAGAGTTTGATTTCTATGGATTAAAAATAAACTGACAGATTTACTGTCAATCATTTAGTAGCAAACTACTTATTGTGTGAAAATCCGCAAAAATTTAAGTTAATCAAATCAATACACTTTACCAGTATATTTACAAGGCACATGAAATCCATTGTTCAAATATGTAATAAAATTCTTAGATATACAATTTTATGTGAAAATCCATAAAATTTTAGTTAGTCAAATATCAACTTTTACCATATTTACAATACACATTGAAATCTATTGTTGGAAAATGATAAGCAAATATTTATGAGAATGTTTGAAGACAGTATATAAATAAAAACATTGGTGAACTTTTTGCCTGTCAATCAATTTATTTTAGCGCTGCTTATCAAAGAAATTTATTCATTCAATTATTTAATTTTGCCATAATCAGTCTTGTTTCATTTCAACGTATTTTAAAAATGTCTTTTTCAAACAACCCACAAGAATTTCTTTCTCAGTGGAACTCACAGTTTACTGAAATTATAGAAGCAAATCTCTATAGGGATGAACTCAATGTTTCCTTTGACATGGAGATGTAAGCTATTATTTATTATTATTAATATTTTTATGCTTTTGCTTAAAATTATATTTTTAGCTTTGAAATACATTTTCCTTAAAATTATATTTTTAGCTTTCACATACCATCTGAACAAATGAATTCACCTACAATGGAATTTGAGGAATGGTCCGAAAACTTTGAAGCTCATGTTGATCAAATCATGGAAAAATATGATGATAACCAGTTTGGAGCTGGTGCTAAACCAAACACCTCTACATCTACAATCAACAATGATATTCCGTGAGTTTGTCTTATTATTCGAAATTTATGTTTATTAAATGTTGATTAGCAATGGACGTATACTTTACACATAATATACACTTTCTCTCAAACAAGTAACTAGATAGTAGAACTTTGTGAGATATGATGTAATTATCTTTTTCATTTAAGTGTATACCCCACTTAATTACAAACATTCATAAAAGTAGCAAGTTTCATGTATTATTCTAATGAACTAGAATTATTAATTTCACGAGTTGTGTATAGTTTGTGATTAATTACAGTGTGTGCATTGCTATTAATTTTATTTTACAATGTGTTTTCATCTCTACATGTTTTTAATTAAAAATGGAGATTATTATTAAGCTTAGAGAATTATTATTTTACACAGTGTGTGTGTGTTTATATTGTTCACACACATTTATTTAAATGCTACATATTTTTTATTCAATTGTTTATATTCTCCAAAAATGTGTATTAAACACCATTGGTTTTTACTTGATTGTTATTGCTAATCTATTTTATACGAATCAACATGTGTTAATCTCTTATTTGAAATTTAGTAATTGACATTTTTAGTGTTTTTTAAAGAAATTTTGTGTGTTTATTTTGGAACTGTTTTTTGTGTTGAGTAAGCTGTTCCCAATGTAAAATATTTTTTCCCAAAGCATACCACTCTTTAAATGTAATAAGTGTCCCTTTCCAGTCCCATGCTAAAACTTTTTAAATTTAGTTCAATAAGCAGGTTTGGTCAACCCCTCATTTTTCAATGCACTCATTGTACTTATACTAGCCCAAAAACCCATGCATTAGAAGGTCATATAAATAGGAAACATAAAAAATCACGGGTGTATCTATGCACTGAATGTAAATTATTCTTCCATAATGAGAAATTCTTTTCCAAACACATTAAAGTTGTCCATGAACAATCATCACCAATGCCCATTGAGGAGATTAATTTGCATAAAACAAATATGGTGGTAAAGGAAGCTTTGCCTGTTTTGAAAGCCAACAATTAAATGCTGTTGATATTTATTCATCATTCCATCTTGCATATCCATCCATTTTGAAAATTATTAAGGAAGACATCGCCAAGCATTTCACCACCAAAGTTTATCTAATAGCTGAGGTTGAACTGTCATGAACTGATGGAAATGAAGAAAAGCAAGTCATTTTGCACCGTACAAGCAAGCCAGCATCTGTGTTTCATACAGGACTTTGTGAGGCAACATATTCTTGCATGATAAATGAACTCGCAAATTACATTAGCATTTATGCAAATAACGGATCAGGGTGGATTGTTAAAAATATAAACAATGTAGGGCTACACATTGCCAAGTATAGACCNTATGCAAATAATGGATCAAACTGGGTGGTGAGAAATATAAACAATGTAGGGCTATGCATTGCCAAGAATAGACCAACCCGCCCTGGAACATTAATCCTGCTACCAGATTGTTTGAAGAAGAACAGTTTCCTTCTAATTTCCTTCTAAATCCAAAAATTGGTGAATCCAACCAGTGCTTTTTGTATGCTATTTTGGCATGTCTGCCTCCAGAAATTAAGGATAGAAATCAAGTAACTTGTTTAAATAAATTTAAGCATACATTAAATATTAATGGTCTAACATTACCATTGTCTATAAATTATGTCTGTGTTTTTGAGGATCTCAACTAAATTAATGTCAATGTTTATGCATTAAATGATGATCAAACCCTTCTACCAGCCTAAATTTCAGTAAAGCTCTATGAAAAAACTGCAAATTTGATGATAATTGAAGAGGATGGAAATAGTCACTATGTGGTCATTACCAATTTGAATGCCTGCTTAAAATTTTTCAAAAATACAACCAAGGGTATGCAGTGTCCCAAATGTTTATCTTGCTTCCATGTGAAGGAAAATTTTGAGAGACATCAGAAAAAATGCAGTGGATCTCTAGAACCAGAAATTACATTTCCCAGTCAATCAGAGAAAATTGTATTTAAAAATTATAGAGCAAAAAATTTCATACCATTAATGGCCACATTCAATATAGAAACAATTTCGGAAAAAGTGCATGGTCCCCTACCTAATCCTTCAATCAGTTAAACAATACAAGAAGTAAAGCATAAATTCTCAGGCATATGTATTGCAACAATGCAAGGAATGTCTATCAGAGGCGTGGGACCACCTTAGAAAAATTGCACATGAATCATTTCAGGCTAAGCAGAAGAATCACACACTTCAAATTACATGGGGTGAATGTACCAGAATGCTAGCAAATGCAACATCCTGTGTATTTTGTGAAAAACCATTTGAGGCAACATCAAAAAAAGTAATAGACCATTTTCACTACAGTGGTACAATTAGAGGCGTTGCCCATAGTGACTGTAATGTTTTGCATAGATCACCCCATTTCACCCCCATATTTGCAACAATGCTTCCCATTATGACTTCCATATTTTGTTGAAATCTTTGAAATTGAAGGAAGGCGAAAAATTAAGTTGTATTCCCTGCACTAGTGAAAACATGTTGTCACTCAGTTTATCAATTCCTGTCTCAACTTTTGTTGATAAAAATAATGTAATGAAATATATTTATGAAGAATTACGATTTCTAGACTCTTATCACTTTATAACAGATAGTCTCTCAAACCTAACAAAGAACATTGGCAGTGATAATTATAATTTTTTACATGCAGGCATGAATGATGAAAAAGCAGAGGCATTCAGCAGAGTGTAGAATCAGGCCAATCCACCATTAGTGTATCACTTGTAGAAAAACTATTACTTTTCTCAGATTAAACAGTAAGTGGAGTTGGCTCTTTTCCAATTCTCTCCTTTACAATAAGTGTTCGCTTTATTAACTTAATTTAATATACGTGAGCCTTTTTAACTACTTAACTTACTCCAACTTATTTAGCTAAAACAGAGAGGATGGAAGACATGATCAACACTTGAAGGTAGACATGCATATCCAGGAACTCATAGACCAGCTGCATCTACAAATAGAGCTGTCATAGTAACGTAGAAACCATCGAAGGAATTGGTATGTGAATAGCGAACTCAGTGTGATGGGATATGCAACTACTTAAGAATTTAGTGCATTGATTGTTTTTGTTATTATGAATTGATGCAATAAATGAAGTAATGCAACCTTGCTGCTGAAATAGCTTATTATGAAGCCTTACATGTAACACCCCTACATATCTAGAAATAAATAATAGCCCTCGATACATGTAAACAATCAATGCCGCCTGCAGAAAAATATAGACGTGAGTTGGCCAAAGGTCTATTGTAAGAAACAATGAGCAACTTATTGTGACTATTAAACAATCGATATGTAATAGAATATAAAGATACGATCTAAAAAACCATCTGAATGTAAGTAACATTAAATCACCAATCATCATAAAACCTAATAAATAACTGAAGTTCATCAATGGGGAAGTTATCATGTAAAACATAGCAGTTGCAATCATAATNTTTCATTAAATATTTCATAATGTTTCCAATACAGTTTCATTCCTTTTATTGCTATCAGTAGCATCATAATTGCTTTGATTCTACTTGTATGCACTAGATCTGGATGAATCATGGTGTTCAGATAGAAGAATTTGTAAGTTGATTTTAACAATTTTGATATTGATGCTTCGTCATAGAAAGCATTTATATTTTCTAGAACTTCTTCTTCACTGATGTTTTCTGGTTCGTTTTTTCCTAGTCTCACCATGGTAATAATCTCCACTCTTTGCATTACGTCGTAATACCAATACTGTGAGCTCCAAAGTTCTCCCCATATGATGTCTTTGATTCCTGAAAACAATATTACTGTTTTTGTAGATCACTTTTCAATTTCATTGCGGACTTTCTTGATAGGCTGGTAGCATGTAAAACATAATAATTGCAATCATAATAACAGGCAAGCAACGACAAGTAGGAAAGCTATAACAGTGAAAAACTCCTATACCTATCCGTAAACTAAGAGCACACCAGGTAACTACAGCTGTCGCCCTCCCCGCTGTGGAATAGCTATTAGGAGGCTGCTCCAGCATACCTTTAACTGGATGTGGGAACCACCATACAATTACCCCAGCTCTTAAACGTTTAGCTTTCCATTAGAATATAAAATAACCTGACAAGAGAAAAGTAAATCCAACTTAAATTCATTCATCAATAATTATATCATTTCAAGCATATTTATAGCACTTGGTAATAAACAACTAAATACTCGACTAGTACCTGTTAATCACTTCTTGTTTACAGTTTTCCCTCGTTTGATATTTCTGCTAACAATTACGCAACGTCAGCATTAATTTGACTACGCTGTTTGACCATCTATCGTTTTGTCAAATACTGTCAAGCATAATTTAAATCTAATTGCACAAAACGTTTTACAAAATGAAATAATCAATCCTATCATGTGTTTACATTTTAATCATTATAATCATTATAAATATTTTTAGTCTTTGTTTCATTCATCCTTTTCTCTCATCTTGACCACACATGATAGTTTTGATGGATTATGTCACACTCCCCCTCCAGCTTAGCTAATTAAGGATGACCACTCACTCTCCATGTACCATTTCTGCTGCCTTCTTGATTATCTCGTTTGCTTTTTTCATCTCCCAGCTAGTCTTTTCATATGACTCTTCTTTAGTGATTTTCAACACAACATCTTTCTCTGTAGTTAACATCTTTTTGTGTCTTAGAAACGACGGGTTTTTCAGGGATTTTGCTATTGTGCACATGCTCTGTAGTTCGTTCAGTTTTTCATTAAATGTTTCCGATACAGTTTCATTCCTTTTATTGCTATCATTAGTGCCATGATTGCGTCGATTCTACTTGTATGCACTAGATCTGGATGAATCGTGGTGTTTGGATAGAAGAATTTGTAAGTTGATATTAACAATTTCTATATCGACACTTCGTCATAAAAAGCACTTATGTTTTCTACAACTTCTTCTTCTCTGATGTTTTCTGGTTTGTTTTTACCTAGTCTCACCATGGTAATAATCTCCACTCTTCGCATTACGTCGTAATACCGATACTGTGAGCTCCAAAGTTCTCCCCATACAATGTCGTTGATTCCTGAAAACAGTATTACTGTTTGTGTAGATCGTTTTTCAATTTCATTGCGGACTTTCTTGATCTGCTTACATATTGGTTCTCTTTCCTTGTACAGATCATAGGGCGTTACTTGTCCTTCTATGAAAATCCTCTCCTTGTTATCGTTCTTTAATAGGAGTTCTTTCGACTTTTTATAATGCTCATCATTAACTATCTTCTCTGCTGCTTGTCTATTGTTAATGTAAGTATTCTCTTCATGCCACATCGCTTTAGCTGCCTTTTTATCTTTTAATCGCCATGTCGGTAACAACATTGGTATGAAAATTGTTGGTGGCAGCGTACATTTCAAAATCGTTGTCATAGTTTTCTCTTCTATGACTTTGTATGTACCTTGCATGTCTGCCGTTGTAGCCATCCCAAATGTAGCAGGGTAGTTATTCTTGGATTTCTTGATGTTCTCCCAAAAAGTGTCCGTTAATCCATTTTTCATCAAGCTTTGCGCTGTTTCAGGTTTTATTACTATTTTTGAGGTAATACACTCAATATCCACTGCTATTTGGTTCTGAGGTTCCAATAATTCATCGATTTCTTGTCTTGTAAACGCCTCGGTGCACAGTACTTTAATTAACGATTTCGTCTCGCGTTCGTAAACCTCGCCAAATATTCTCTGCACTATGTTGTTTTTCCATTCTCTTCGAACCGTGATTTCTACCAATAGCCTCTCATCATCAGTATCCACCCATGACAGCTTGCTGGGTTCTTGTTCAACCCATTTTTCTAAGTTAACTTTATCAATTACTCTTTGAGTGTTGGGGGTCAGAGCGATATTAGTGAATTGCAACAACTTCTCTTCCATTAGCATTTCCTCTTTGCTTTTGCTCACCATTTCAATGATTTCAATAGGACAATTTTTTCCTTCTTTTCACATTGTCTCGGATCACTTAATAATTTTGGTGTATGCACATTGGGGATAGTTCTTCAAATATTTTCTCATTTCATTCATAATCAACTCATGTACTCTCTTTTCTTTCACTGCTTTTATTGTTTGTAGAGTTTCTGCATGCTCCCTTCTTATTAGATTGCAAGTAGTGAGCCATGGTTGACATTTGAGTGCTCGCAGTTTGGTATTGGAAGTTGCACCCCACATATACTTTTTGGTTTTGTCTGTTAATATCTCGACTTCACTTGGACAAATACCTGTCTTGTTTGCAAGCTCTATTACACTAGGTCTTCCCAACGTGTGCTGTTGGGTCAATAGTCTCGTGAAGTGCTTTTCGAACCTCTGTTGCACCTTCTTTGTTGGAGATAGTGGTAATATCTCAACATTTTGCAGCAGCCATTGTTTGATGTTTGTGGGAATTGGTGCAATGGCTATTTCATATTTCTTTTGTCGAGCTATTTGTCATCACTCCTTCCTCATCATAGCCAGTACTAATTTGTCGTTGTTTGTTCATGCAATCACTAGTATCCATATCGCTGTTCTTGCTCTAATTTCTGGTGGATTGATCTCTTTGAACATTTGCATCTTAAAATTTTGTTTGGCTTCCATTTCGTATGCCCGTCTAACTTCATACAATATAGCTTCTGTGCTTTTGTGGTATTTCTTTGTTGGTGATCGTATGTTGATCATTGGCCATTCTTCGTGGGTTGGTTTGTCCACTTTGATTTCTGATCATACCATTGCTATTTTCTCAAAGTGTTCGGGAGTTTGGTTTAAACTACACTTTAGGAATATGTTTCCAGTTTCTTCTAAATTTTCGGTTATTCCTAACAACTCCATCATCTTTGTCTGATATTACATATTGATCGCGATTTTTGGTTCTACCATAATTCTTTCTGCTGGCGCCATTTCATTGATTTGCAGATCCACCTTTATGAGCTACGATATTTTAAGTGTTCCACTGCTCAACGTAAATAGGTTATCCAATTTTATTTCCATTTCCTTTATGCATTTCAGAAGTTCATCTTCTTTCTGTGTAACAACTATTTTTACTCTAGTTTTATTTTTCTTGGCTATTTTTAGCGTTTCTTCTATGTTAGACTGAAGCCTCTTTGATACTATTTCGCTATCTTTTACAAAGTATACTATCATGAGATGCTTTTTATCCAAGTTTACCTGCTCACATTCAGATATAATCCTGTCTTTATTTTTAGTTAGCTTCTGTACGTCTTCCATAGTAAACTGTTCATCGAACGTGATGTGTACTGTGCTTTTAAAATATGATCTATTGAATTGCTCCTTCATCCCTCCTGTGTATGCTATTATTGTGTTGCATGTAGGACGGTTCTTTTTGTCAATCACTATTGGAATTGCATAGCTTTCATTTTCTTTGGTGGATGTGCTGCTTCTTATCAATCTTTTGGTTTCAGGCGACAAATTATCGTATGAGTTGTACCTCATTTTCCGATTTGCTATAAAATAGGGGTGAATCCTTTCTTTCCCTATTTTTGTTAATCAGCTTTCCCTTTCTTCTGATTGCGACGATTTTGTTGTGGTTGACGTTTGCTGGTATGAAAATATTCCTGAGCTCATTGTCATAGGAAGTGAACTCATAGACGGTATTTCCAATGTATCCATGTCTGAGTCATCACTTATCAGCAGCGTTTCCCAACTTTCCATAGTTATTGATGGTGTTTCCTTGCTGCCCTTTAATTGGCATTGAGTACTTGTAGATGCTATTTCCTCTTTGCCCTTTAATTGGCATTGAGTACTACTGGATGTCAAAGGGGAGTGTGCATAATTTGGTATTTCCAACCTCACGCCCTTTAATTGGCGATAAGTATCTTGTCAATGGCCCTCATTTACCCACCTGCCCATTATTTGACATTTAGTAGAGGGTGATTTCTCCTTAATCATCTCCATCCTCATACCCTTTATTCAGTAATCAGATTGAGGAGACCTCCTTCTTATTCTTCTTCTTTTATTTGTCAGTGTCATATGCTCCGTCGTCATACCCTTTAATTGGTAATCAGGCTGAGGAGCTCTTCNTCTTCTTTCTGTGTAACAACTATTTTTACTCTAGTTTTATTTTTCTTGGCTATTTTTAGCGTTTCTTCTATGTTAGACTGAAGCCTCTTTGATACTATTTCGCTATCTTTTACAAAGTATACTATCATGAGATGCTTTTTATCCAAGTTTACCTGCTCACATTCAGATATAATCCTGTCTTTATTTTTAGTTAGCTTCTGTACGTCTTCCATAGTAAACTGTTCATCGATCTTTCATAGTAAACTGCTCTTAAAATAAGGTCTATTAAATTGCTCTTTCATCTCTCCTGTGTATGCTATTATTGTGTTGAATGTAGGACGGTTCTTTTTGTCAATCACTATCGGAATTGCATAGCTTTCATTCTCTTTTGTGGACGTACTGCTTCTTATCAATCTCTTTGTCTCAGGTGACAAATTATCATATGAGTTGTATCTCATTTTTCGATTTGCTATAAAATAGGGGTGAATTCTTTCTTTCCCTATTTTTGTTATTCAGCTTTCCCTTTCTTCTGATCATGACGATTTGTTGTAGTGGACGTTTGCTGGTATGAAAATATTCCTGAGCTCGTTGTCATAGGGAGTGAACTTGTTGACGGTATTTCTGATGTATCCATGTCTGAGTCATCACTTATCAGCTGCATTTCCCAACTTTCCATAGTTATTGATGGTGTTTCCTTGCTGCCCTTTAATTGGCATTGAGTACTACTGGATGTCAAAGGGGAGTGTGCATAATTTGGTATTTCCAACCTCACGCCCTTTAATTGGCGATCAGTATCTTGTTGATGGCCCTCATTTACCCGCCTGCCCGTTATTTGACATTTGGTAGAGGGTGATTTCTTCTTAATCGTCTCCATCCTCATACCCTTTATTTGGTAATCAGATTGAGGAGATCTCCTTCTTATTCTTCTTCTTTTATTTGTCAGTGTCATATGCTCCATCGTCATACCCTTTAATTGGTAATCAGACTGCAGAGCTCTTCTTATAACTCTTCGTCTCTTGTTGCTAGGCAGTGAGTTCTCCATCGTCATGGCCTTTAATTGGCAATCAGATTGTGGAGACCTAATTTTACTGGTGGAGCTCGTCGATGTTTCCTCTGTCCTCACGTCCTTTAGTTGACGATTGGTTTGCGGGGTTCTCTTCCTTCTCACTCTCCTTGATTTCATTGGTGATCATTGTGTTGTTTGTTTCATATTTCCTAAATTCAGTTACTAAATTAATATCCCATATTTCGGGGTCATATTTTGTTTTATTTTTCACTGCCCTCTGGGGTATTATTCTTCTTTCAACTTCCAGTTCCCCTTTCTCGGGTCTATATTCATCCTGGAATTCTTCTTCATGCACACTGTCCAAGTCGTCCATCTCAGCACATGTGCCATCATCAACCTGTATAATTTTAAATTCTGCATTTTTATCAAGAGTCACTTGCTCTATATTTACCATTGCTTGTTTTAAATTTTGAAAATGTAATATTCTCCCATCATTCAGTTTATAGTTATTATTGGGTAGTGTTTGTGTGGTTGTGAATGGCCCTGACCACTGTGTTTTAAGTTTTCTCACTTGATTCACGTCTTGTGTTCTCATTAGAGTGTATGCGTAAACCTTATCCCCTACCCTGTGTGGTTCACCATATATCTTCTTGTTGAAGTTTCTTTCTTGCCTTATCGCAGATTTTTTCGTGTTGTGACACATGGCTTCGTGGATTCCAGTTATTTGATCTTTAATCTTCCTTATGTAATCATTATCTGGCTTTTCAGAGTACGTGTGATATTGCATTGATATCGGCATTGCTGCTTCTCTACCATACATAGCCTTATATGGCGTCATCCCCGTTGTTGAGTGTACCGATGTGTTATAGAAATATTCGACTATTTCCAATATTTCTCTCCAATCTCTGCCTCCAATTCTTGAAGTTAATACTCTTATTAGTTTAATCATCGTTCTATTTAATCTTTCCACTGCCCCATTCACTTGTGGGTGATACGCTGTTGTCTTTTCAGTTAGTATTTTCATCAGTTTAGTCATCTCTTCAAATAGTTTACTTTCAAATTGTACGCCCCTATCAGATATTATTGTTTGCATTGGTCCAAATTTTAGGATCCACTCTTTTATAATTTTGTCCGCTACTACTTTTGCAGTTGTTGAATCTAGCGGTATCATTCGAGCATATTTCATAAAATTATTGACTAAGACCAATATATACTGATAACCCTCGTCATCTTGAGATAATTTTTCTAATTCTACATGGACAATTTCGTTGGGTGCTGTTGCAATAATTTTTTCAAGCAGCGCAGTTTGTACCGGAAAATGGCTCTTATTATTTATAAGACATGTATTGCATTTGTTAATGACATCTTCTACAGTTCTTCAAATACTTGTCATTATGAACCAGGTGTTAAAGGTATTTTCTGTTTGTATTATACCCAAGTGTCCATTTTCATGTATCTTTCAAACTAATTCCCTTTTATAATATTCGGGGATTGCTATTCTCAGCGTCTTTCCCTCTATATACAAAAGTCCATTTCTATTTAATTTCCACTTATATCTTTGGAAGTAACTTTTGGCTTCCTTTCCCAGCGTCCAATCGTCATTATCCATTTTATCTCATATATCCTTCAATATTATGTCAGTTTTCTGTTTTTCAATTATGTCTTTTTCGGATATTTCTTCCTTGATTATTATTGGCATTATTGCATTACCTTTCTTATCCGTATTAATATCAGGTAGTTCGGCATACTCGTTGTGTGACATGAACTGAAATTGTTTCTTTTCACCATCTACTTTTTCCAGATCTCTTTGATATTCTGGCAATGCTGTCCAAAAATCTGCATTCTTATGTAACGTTCCTTTTCGATGTTCTATCATAAATTTAAACTCGTTTAAGTATTCAATCCATCGCAATACAATTCACGATTTATCGCCTGAAAACTTTTTAAGCCACGCTAATCCACTATTATCAGTTCTTACTTTAAACGTTTGTCCTATTAAAAAATAACGAAATTTCTTTATGCTTTCAACTAGCGCCAACATTTCCAATTTCGTCGAACCATAATTTTCCTCACTCTGTTTTAGTTTACAACTAAAAAATTGTATGGGCACTTCTTTACCATCCTTTATCTGACCTAGGCACGCCCCTATTGCGACGTTGCTTGTGTTGCAGTCAAGGATAAATTCCTTATCATAGTCCGGTGTATTCAATGATGGCATCCTGCTCAATTCATCTTTTATGTTATCCAACTGATCTTGTTCTCTCCATGTCCACTCAAAAATTTTATTCTTTTTAAGCAATTCTGTCATCTTACCAGTTTTATGAGCCACATTGGATATAAATGAACCATAATAATTGATAAAACCCATAATCCGCTGTAAATCCTTTTTTGTTTTCGGACTACTAATGTTTTGAATCATGTCTCTTGCATTATTTTTCATTCGTATTTCACCTTTTCGAATTTGTCTCCCCAGGAATACAACTTGCTCTTTTAGAATTTCACACTTCTTTCCATTAACACGTAGACCTGCCTTATACAGGATGTTCAGTGTTCTGTCCAGCTTCTCAAAGTGTTCTTCAATTGTATCACTTGCTATCAATATATCATCTATATATGCACTTATCCCTTTTTCAACTTGTTTGTTATTCTGTTTCAAAACTTTCGTTACATATCTTTGAAATGTAGCTGGGGCGTTACATAATCCGAAAGCCATATACATCCACTCGAACAGCCCATACGGCGTTATAAATGCTGTTTTTTCAATATCCGTAGGCTCCATTGGCACCTGCCAGTATGCTTTACAGAGATCTATACATGTGTAATACTTATTTTTGCTAGCTTCGTATATAATGTCCTCTATCCTCAGGAGTGGATAGGCGTCTTTCTTGGTAACATCATTGAGTTTCCGGAAGTCTATACAGAGTCTATGTCTCCTTGCTTTACAAAGACCATCAGCACAGCATATGGACTCTCGCTTGGCCTTATTATTTTGTTGTCAATCAATTCATTCAAAATGGTATTATAATGTTCTTTCAGGTGTTCAGGGACTCTTCTACATGGCAGTCATATCGGCTCTTCAGTCATTGTTACTATTTTATGTGTCTCCCCCACTGCCTTTCCCACACTTATCTCACCGTAGTTAAATATTTTTGCGTGTCTTTTTAGTATCGTTATCAGTTTCTTTCTTTCCTCCGCATTCAGGTGTTGATACTTTTCCTCTGTTATTTCCGGTATTTGATATTCAGTGTCTTCTTCTTCTATTATATTGATTGCTTTATTCACCATCGTTTTTTTGGTCCTCACTTTTTTACCTTTTAGTTTTAAGGTATCCTTTTTTATGTTAACCACATGATTTGTTGCATTTAACATTGGTATCATTCCTTTACCTTCCTTTAATACAGTGTAGAATCTTGCCAACCTTCATACTAGTAAGTCTTAGCTTAATTTAGGAGCTGCTGTAACAATTGGTTCCTCCTTAGATAGTATGGTAGGTGACAGACTCCAATCTCCATCTCTCTTCTTTCCGTTTCATTGTTTAGCTGTTAACTGATTAAACTATTATCTCATCAACTAATATTGATACAAAACTAACAACTATTGTTTTAGATCCAAGACATGAGATGGATGGTACAAAGTACAGGGTACACTTACCTGACCTGCAACAAAGCACAAAAGAGGAATTGAAGAATTACTCTACAATGAGTATTTCCATGTGATACTGAAACATCGATAGAGACACCAACCACAATTCAGATGACTCAGTGTAATGAAATAGTGTGCATGAGTACGAGAGTGATAATGTGTGATACCTTATTAATTTAATGTAGTGATTGTTCTTGTTATTAACAAAGTTGTCGATTAAGGGAATCTCGCAACCAGGATGCATTAGCTTGTTATGAGTCCTTACATATAATAACCTTACATATAAATAATTACATGTCAACCTAGGGTACATGTGAACAATCAATACGGTCATGACAAAAAGGATGAATTGATAGTCCGTCAGTCCACTAGTAATCATATGTAATAAATCCTGTACAAGATAACACAAACAGATCTCGTAATTTCCTAATAGGGCTAGATGTAATAGCATAATGTAATAAATACAGTAGTACGAACAACGAACGATAGGAAAGCTAATACGAGTAAAAATCCCTATCCTTATACCTAACCTATGAGCATCTCGGGTAAGCACCGGCTATACACGATGCACCCATTAACTGGAGTCGTGAACCACAGTCTAGAATACCCTAGATCTCGAACGTTTAGCTTGCCTTTGTATTAAATAAAATAACCTGATACAAAAACGTAAAGTAAATCCAGTAAATTCAATTCACCACCAAAATGATCAATTACACAATTTTTATAGTGAAAAGTTAACAAACAATCAAATATTTGACTAGTACCTGCTAATTCCAGTTGTTGACAATTTCAAATGCTTTAATTTTTGTTTGTCTGCTGATGACGCGCTTCTGCCTTAATTAGCAGTTGTGATTTAGGTCTAGTGACTTTTTGCCAAATAAATTAATATCAAAAATTACTGCGCTGTAAATTTACAAATCATTAATTAATCCTAATCATATGTTTTCAGAATTAATATTTTATTTTAATATTCAGTCTTAGTTTTTTCTTCTTTTTTCTTAATTTAACCACATATGATTTAGATTACATTACAATACACCACCAAATGTGGAGTCCTCCCAAATTCAAGACAATGCAACAATTGCATATAGCAAAAATCCCCCATCAGAATTAGTTATACAAGTCACTGACAATGATAATCAGCAACTATTAAGGAACATTCAGGTGAAGGTGCAACAGTATAGGAGAGTATTTCAGAACTAGAAATCAGTTACATGGAAAAATAACATTGGATAGACAAAATGAGAGAAGACACTAGTACAAGACTTGGTGAACAGAGAGAAATATTCCAAAAGCAAATAGTAATGTTGATGGAAGGAAAAGAAAAATATCTACTAATGACATCTGAACTGATGAAGAAAATATTAAACTCTGGGAAAACAATGAGAACAAAGAGATTGAAATTAATTCATTATGAAATTAATTACACTTAAAAAGGTTGAGTAATGAAGAAGTACTGAAAAGGAAACAGGATTACTCAGAAGTGATAAGCAAAGAAATAGAAGTACATGAAAAACCTAAAAAACTAAGTAAACTAAATGTTAGTAACATCATGATAAGTGAAGGAGAAAAACTTGAAATATCTGAAAAAGAGTTTATCAACAGAATTTTTAGTTAGATTAAACAAGAAGTCTAAACAGATGAAAAGTGTGCAAACTTATATTTTAGGAATCAATGCTAGAAAACAATATAAACTATGAAATTAGTCTATGTAAGGCAATATTGGATCCAAATGTACAAAATGACAATGAAAGAGCACAGAGTTATGCAAGAGGCTGTGGCAGCATGTTTCCCCTCATATTTAGCAAGGGAAGATTACCAGCATTGTTTGGTACTAAACATAGAAATAAAAAAGGATCACAAATAATTAATAGGAGAATATCAATTATTATGTAATGATTTTCAAGAGTCACATTACATTATACTAAATGGGTTTAAAATGAACCAAAGAGATTACATATGCAACTACATGTCCCAAATAGAAAGGATATTGAGACTAAGCTCCAGAGAAGCACTCTACTCAAAATGTGACCTGTTTTTGCATATTTGCAATGGTCTTCCAGAAAACATTTGTAATCAGTTTGAGATAAAATGATCAGTGACAACTCTCAAACTAAGATGAATCACCAGACAACAAGCATGCTCCCAATGCCTGTACAACCCTTCTCATATCATCAGACTAGCACACAACACTCCAAAACAAAATCAAGAGTCCTACAGATTACTCAAACAAAAAAAAGGATAAACAAATTAGGAAATGAGAAAGTCCACCCTATTTAATGGTGACAAGGGGAATAAGGTATATGTCATACAATAACTTATCACTGGAAATGAAAGAAGTAATTCACAAATACATCATACACAGAGACTAAGAAATTGAGGGATTGGTCATCTCAATTGCAATCAATAAAATATTTACCCCAAATGCAACACCATAA
>CABFPE010001076.1:5022-15227 GCA_900660155.1 Hofstenia miamia | reverse complement strand
TAATATTATTCTCAGGGATTAACAACATCGTGTGGGGAGAACTTTGGAGCTCGCAATATCGATACTACGACGTAATGAGAAGAGTCGAAATCATTACCATGGTAAGATTAGGAAAGAATGAACCAGAAAATATTACTGAAGGAGAAGTCTTAGAGAATATAAGTGCGTTCTATGATGAGGCGTCAATATCGAAATTGTTGAGATCAACTTACGAATTTTTCTACCCAAACACTACGATCCACCCAGATTTGGCGAATACCAGTAGAATAGACGCAATTATGACGTTGATGATAGCAATAAAGGGTATGAAACTCTACAGAAAACATTATGATATATTCAACAAGAAATTAAATGAATTACGTAGTATGTGCACAATAGCAAAATCTCTAAAGAACCCGTCATTCTTGAGACACAAGAAGATGTTAACGACAGAGAAAGACGTCATGCTAAAAATCACTAAAGAGGAGGCATATGAAAACGTTACGTGGGAAATGAAAGAAGCCAGTGAGATAATCAAAAAGGCGTCCCGAGATGGTACATGGACCATAAGTAAGGGTGCCAAAGCAACACCATTTTTTTCATTGTGTGACATAATCCATCAAACTATCATGATTGGTCAAGATGAGAGAAAAAGATGAAGGAAACAAAGACTAAAATTATTATTGATTATAATGATTAAAATGTAAATCATGATAGAATTGATTATTTTCACTTTGTAAATGTTTTGTGCAATTATATCTAAAATTATACTCGACAGTATTTGACAAAACAAAAGATGGTCAAACAGTGTAGTCAAATTAACGCTGATGTGCGTAATCTTAGCAGAAATATTAAGCAAGGGAAAAACCGTAAACAAGAAAGATTAACAGGTACTAGTCAAGTATTTAGTTGTTTATTACCAAGTGCTATAAATATATTGAACAGGATGTAATTAATGATGAGCAAATCTACTTTGGATTCATTTTCTTTTGTCAGGTTATTTTATATATTCTGATGGAAAGCTAAATGTCTACGAGCTAGGGTAATTGTATGGTGGTTCCCACATCCGGTTAAAGGTATGCTGGAGCAGCCTCCTAATAGCTATTCCACAGCGGGGAGGGCGACAGCTGTAGTTACCTGGTGTGCTCTTAGGTTACGGATAGGTATAGGAGTTTTTTACCATTATAGCTTTCCTAATTGTCATTGCTTGTCCGATATTGTTATCACAGCCTATAGGTTTTACATGTCAATTATTTTACCAATGAACTCCAGTTATTTATTACATTCATTATGTTACATGCCGATTGATGATTTAATAGTGTTTACATTTGACTGGTTATTACGATTGTATTCTGATATTTTATTATACATAGTTTATTTAATAGTCATTACATGTTGCTCAATGTTTTATACAGTAGATCTTTGACCGACCTCTAGTTACTGTTTTCCGCTGACGGCATTGATTGTTTACATGTATCAAGGGCTATTAGATATATATCTATATGTAGGGTTATTACATGTAAGGCCTTATAATAAGCTAGTTCAGCAGCAAGGTTGCACAACTTCATTTATTGCATTAGTTCGTAATAACAAAAACAATCAATGCACTAAATTCTTAAGTAGTTGCCAATCCCATTACACTGAGTTTGCTATTCACATTACCATTCCATTATTATTCTCTATCTCACATTGGCAGTTCCATTGGTAAGATGCGGCTGGCGGATGTGTTCCTGGATATGCACGTTTACTCTTGAGTGTTGATCCTGTCTTCCAAACTCTCTGCTTTACCTAAATAAGTTGAGTTAATTGAGTAGCTACAAAGGCTCTTGCATATTAAACTAGTTTAATAAACCGCAACACTTATTATAAAGGAGAGAAAACGGAAAAGTGTCAACTCTGATCAGTGGTTAATCTAAGAAAAGTAATAGCTTTTGCTAAATAACACCCTCACAGGGGTTTGGCATGATTCTACATGGCGACCTTGACAGGCACTTAAAGAGCGTGCACAAAGGAGAGAAAACAGATGGTGTAATAGTTAACAAAAGTGTACAAAGAGTTACGAACAAGAATTATACTACAAGCTAACGAGTGGGTTAAGATAGTTGTTTCTTCTCGCTCAAAATAAAGAAGCAAACAAGCAAAAAGATGATTAGCAGAAGTGACCATGAGTACACATACTGGTGAGGGATGCCATTATACAATTGCCTTTAGTAATTATGAAAATGGTAAATTCAAGAAAAAAGCAAAGAACTAGAGCCAAAACGCAAAGGACACCCCAAAACCAAACAACCCCAGCGGTTGTTAATACATCCCCTGAGAGTCAAAATTCCCCAACAGAGATAGTATTGCAGCAAGAAGACGAAGGTGCAGCACTGTCGATAACTGAACTAAGAAAAATAATAGAAGATAATAATAACGAAAGACATGAGTTAATGTTACAAATAGAAAACCTAACTCAAAGGATGTTCGAAATAGAATTAGCGAATGCTGAAAAAGACAAATGGATCGAAGAAATCATGCAAGACACTAGCTCTAGGTTAACAGAGCAGAGGAATGTCTTCCAGAAACAAATCGAAAAATTAATAGAAGCAAACAAGGAAATAAAAATGCAGAGCGAGAATCTAAAGAAAATGATTACTCAAATGCATGAAGAGAACGTGAACCTGAGAGAAGACAATATTCTAAAGCAACTTCAAATAGACGATTTAAAAGACAAAATTCGACTGACAACATTAACAAATGAGGAAGCAGAAAAAGAAAAGGAAAATAGTGTTAAAGTGATTAAAAACACAATAATACAAGAACCGGAAAAATTAAGTGGAAGTGTACCAATAGAGGAAAGACAGTCTGAAATATATAAAAATTGTCAGACAGAAGACGAATTTGTTGAAAAATTAGTCGTTAATATAACGAAACAAGTAAAAGAGAAATGTAAAAGTACAACGGACATAAAGCCGATATATGAAGAAACGATATTATCGGAAGAGGAAGATAGTGAAACACCGGCATGCAAGGCAATACTTCCGAAATTTACGGGGAGAGTCGATAGCTATTCGCCTACATTTAAAGAATGGATCCAAATGTTCGAGATGAGCATGAAGGAGAGGAAAGTCATACAAAAACAGGCGGCGGCACGATTTCCTCTATATCTAGGAGGTGCAGCTTACCAGCATTACTTAGTGTTGGATTTAGAGACGAAATCAGACTACAAAAAATTAATTGGAGAGTATCAACGATATTATGACGATGAAAGCTTTAAAAGCCAGTATCGAATGTTGTTAAATAGCTTGAAGACGAACAAACAAGAGGATTTACGAAATTATATGTCACAGGTAGAGAGGTTATTGAAACTTAGCTCAAGAGAGAGCACGTATTCTAAATACGATTTATTTTCTCACATATGTAAAGGATTACCAGAACCGATCCGGCAACAATTTGAAATTAAATGTGATGCGGACGACTCTCTGGAAAGGATGATAAGGAAAGGTTTGGGAATCCAGGTAATGATGGAAAATAATGCTCGAATTAATGAGAAATCATCAACAACGAAAGTGATACCAACAATAGGTAGTGGTACAAACAAAACTAAGAAGGACGATGATGGAAAACTAAAGGAAGAAATTATCAAAATAAAGTTGAAAGATGGTACGGTAAAACGTATAAACAGAAAAGACTTAAAATGCCAGACATGCGGAAAGAAAGGGCATACAAAGAAATTTTGTAAACGACAGATTAATTTCATCGAAGAGGAAGAAGCATACTTTGAGGAAGAAGACTTATTAGAAGATGAAGATGAGTTGGAACAAGAAGAAGAAATAAAAGAAGATACTTTAAATTAGAGGGAGCGCCGCCTCCAGTAAAACGTGCGCCCGTGTTGATTGTAACAGACCTGATTAAGACTAATACAATTACGGTTGTAATAAATGGAGTGATGGTTAAAGCAACTATAGATACGGGAGCAGTAATATCCATTATTACTGACGAGTGTGCGGCAAAGATAGGAATTGATAATAGAAACTTGGAAAACGAAAAGAGCAGATTACTCAATGCCTCAGGAGATTACATTGATACTAAAGGGAAACTATTGGAAGTACCAATGAGGATCGCTAACACTACGTTTTTGCAAACATTTACAGTAATAGATACCGAAAAAAATGCGCTCCCCTATGAGGTAATATTAGGAAATGATTTCTTGATGAATAACAAATGTATCATTGACTATACCAATAGAAACAGTAACAACTTGCGAAGAAGAGCAAGGCACAGAAACTATAGAATTTCGGTTAACAGAAAACGAAAAAATTCTACCTAACAACTGGAAGATGTGTCAAATAGAGACGGAAAATGATGTGATGTCTGAAGTTATGATTTATGATCAAGAGGCATAAATACGAAAAAAGTTTTGATACCATCAAGTTTGTGTGTGGTAAAAAATGGCAGAGGAGTGATACCAATGTTAAACGCAACTAATCATGTAGTCAATATAAAAAAGGATACGTTAAAATTGAAAGGGAAAAAAGTAAGAACTGAGAAAAGGATGGTGAACAAAGCGATCAATTTAATACAGGAAGAAAACAAGGAGTATCAAATACCGGAAGTAACAGAAGAGGAGTATCAGCACCTAAGCGCGGAAGAGAGAAAACAACTGGTAGCAATACTCAAAAGACATGCAAGAATATTTAACTATGGAGAAATAAGTGTGGGAAAAGCGGTTGGAGAAACACATAAAATTATAACCACAACGAAAGAGCCAATAAGATTGCCATGCAGAAGAGTTCCTGAACACTTAAAAGAACACTATAATACGATATTGAATGAACTAATTGACAATAAGATAATTAGGTCAAGTGAAAGTCCTTATGCTGCGCCCACGGTGTTTGTGAAACAAGGTGAGAAATACAGACTCTGCATAGATTTCCGGAAACTTAATGATATAACAAAAAAAGACGCATATCCACTCCCAAGGATAGAAGACATTATATATGAAGCCAGTAAAAACAAGTACTATACATGCATAGATCTTTGCAAAGCGTACTGGCAAGTGCCAATGGAACCTTCAGATATTGAAAAGACAGCATTTATAATGCCGTATGGACTGTTCAAATGGATGTACATGGCTTTCAGATTATGTAACACACCAGCTACATTTCAGAGATATGTGACAAAAGTTTTAAAACAGAATAACAGACAAGTTGAAAAAGGAATAAGTCCATATATAGACGACATACTGATAGCAAGTGACACAATCGAAGAACACTTTGAAAAGCTGGATAGAACGCTGAACATCCTGTACAAAGCAGGTTTACGGGTAAATGGAAAGAAATGCGAAATTTTAAAAGAACAGGTCGTATTTTTGGGGAGACAAATCCGAAAAGGCGAAATACGAATGAAGAACAATGCAAGAGAAATGATTCAGAATATTAGCAGTCCGAAAACTAAAAAGGATTTACAGCGGATTATGGGTTTTATTAACTATTATGGTTCTTTTATATCTAATGTGGCTCATAAAACCGGCAGGATGACAGAACTGTTGAAAAAGAATAAAGTTTTCGAATGGACGTGGAGAGAACAAGAACAGTTAGATAACATAAAAAACGAATTAAGCAAAATGCCATCATTAAATACGCCGGATTATGATAAAGAGTTTATTCTCGATTGCGACGCAAGTAATGTTGCTATAGGGGCATGCTTGGGCCAAATCAAGGATGGCAAAGAAGTGCCGATACAATTTTTTAGTCGGAAATTAAAACAGAGTGAAGAAAATTATGGATCAACGAAATTGGAAATGTTGGCATTGGTCGAAAGTATAAAAAAATTCCGGTACTTTCTAATAGGGCAAACGTTTAAAGTGAGAACTGATAATAGTGGATTAGCGTGGCTGAAGAAGTTTTCTGGCGATAAGTCGTCGATTGTATCACGATGGATCGAATATTTAAATGAATTTAAATTTAATATAGAACACCGAAAGGGAACGTTACATAAGAACGCAGATTTTTGGACAGCATTGCCAGAATATCAGAGAGATATAGAAAAAGTGGATGGCGAAAGGAAACAGTTTCAGTTCATGTCACATAACGAATACGCTGAACTAACCGAAATCAATACTGATAAAAAAGGTAATGCGATAATGCCAATAGTAATTAAGGAAGAAATCTCCGAAAAAGATATCATCGAAAAACAAAAAAGTGATTTGATACTGAAAGATATAAGAGATAAAATCAATAACGATGAGTGGTCACTGGGAAAAGAAGCTAAAAGTTATTTTCAGAGATACAAGTGGAAATTGAATAGAAATGGACTTTTGTATATAGAAGGAAAGACGCTAAGAATAGCGATCCCTGAATATTACAAAAGGGAATTAGTTCGGAAGATACATGAAAATGGACATTTGGGTATAATACAAACGGAAAACACCTTTAACGCTCGATTTATAACTACAAGCATTCGAAGGACAGTGGAAGATGTTATTAACAAATGTAATACATGTCTGATAAATAATAAGAGTCATTTCCCGGTACAAATTGCTCCGCTTGAGAAAATTATAGCAACAGCACCCAACGAGATTGTTCATGTGGACTTGGAAAAATTGTCTCAAGATGATGAGGGTTACCAGTACATATTGGTATTAGTTGATAACTTTACAAAATACGCTCGAATGATACCGTTAGACTCAACAACTGCAAAAGTAGTAGCGGATAAAATCATGAAGGAATGGATCTTAAAATTCGGACCAATGGAAATAATAATATCAGATAGGGGCGTTCAATTTGAGAGTAAACTGTTCGAAGAAATGACTAAACTGATGGAGATACTAACAGAGAAGACAACCGCATATCATCCACAAGCGAATGGGGCAGTGGAAAGATTGAATAGAACGATGATAAAACTGATAAGAGTATTAACTTCAAGAGTTGGAGGAAGAGATTGGAGAGAAATATTGGAAATAGTCGAATACTTTTATAATACATCAGTACACTTGACAACGGGGATGACGCCATATAAGGCCATGTATGGTAGAGAAGCGGCAACGCCGATATCAATGCAATATCATACATATTCCGAAAAGCCAGATAATGAATATATAAGAAAATTAAAAGATCAGATAACTGGAATCCACGAAGCCATGTGCCATAATACAAGGAAATCGGCGATAAGACAAGAAAGAAACTTTAATAAAAAGATATACGGTGAACCACACAGGGTAGGGGACAAGGTTTACGCGTACACTTTAATGAGAACACAAGACGTGAATCAAGTGAGAAAACTTAAAACACAGTGGTCAGGGCCATTCACAGTTACACAAGTACTACCCAATAATAATTATAAATTGCATGACGGACGAATACTACATTTTCAAAATTTAAAACGTGCAACAGTAAATATAGAACAAGTAACTCTTGATAAAAATGCCGAGTTTAAAATTGTACAGGTTGACGATGGTACATATGCTGAAATGGACGATTTGGATAGTGTGCATGAAGAAGAATTTCAAGACGAATATAGACCCAAGAAAGGGGAACCAGTACTGGAAAGAAGAGTAATTCCCCAGACGGCAGTGAAAAATAAAATGAAATATGACCCAGAAATATGGGATATTAATTTAGTAACTGAATTTAGGAAACATGAAACGGACACAACGATCACCGATGAAATCGAGGAGAGTCAGAAGAAGGAGAACCCCGCAGACCAATCGTCAGATAAAGGACGTGAGGACAGTGGAAATATCAACAAGCTCAACTAGCAAAATTAAATCTCCGCAATCCGATTGCCAAATAAAGGGCATGACGATGGAGAATTCACCACCCAGTAATAGAAGAAGAAGAGTGAGAAGGAGAGCTCCACAGTCCGATTACCAATTAAAGGGTATGACGACGGAGCAGATGACACCTAGTAACAAGAGACGAAGAATAAGGAGGAGGTCTCCTCAATCTGATTACCGAATAAAGGGTATGAGGATGGAGACAATAAAAGAGAAGTCACCCTCTACCAAATGTCAATTAATGGGCAGGCAGGTAAATGAGGGCCATCTACAAGATACTGATCGCCAATTAAAGGGCGTGAGGTTGGAAATACCAAATTATGCACACTCCCCTTCAACATCCAGTAGTACTTGATGCCAATTAAAGGGCAAAGAGGAAATAACGTCAACAAGTACTCAAAGCCAATTAAAGGGCAGTGAGGAAACAGCATCTACAAGTACTCAAAGCCAATTAAAGGGCGGCGAGGAAGTAACTTCAGTAGCTATGGAAAGTTGGGATACACAACCCATAAGTGATGACTCAGATATGGATACATCCCAGATACCATCAACGAGTTCAATCCCCATGACAACAAGCTCAGGAATATTTTCATACAGGCAAACATCAACAACAACGAAATCATCGCGATCGGAAGAGAGAGAGAGCCGCATGACAAAAATAGGAAGAGATCGAATACATCCCTATTTTATAGCAAATAGAAAGATGAGATACAATGCATATGATAATCTGTCGCCAGAAACGAAAAGGTTGATAAGAAATAGCACTTCCACCAAAGAAAACGAGAGTTACGCAATTCCAATAGTCATTGATAAGAAGAATCGTCCAACTTGTAATACGATAATAGCTTACACAGGGGACATGAAAGAACAATTTAACAGACCATACTTCAAAAGCACAGTCCACATTACATTTGATGAACAGTTCACGATGAAGGACGTACAAAAGCTAACCAAAAACAAAGATAGGATCATAACTGAATGTGAACAAGTAAACCTCGATAAGAAGCATCTCACGATAGTCTATTTTGTGAAAGATAATGAAATAGCATCGAAAAGGCTGCAAACTAACATAGAGGACACTCTCAAGATAGCTAAAAAACACAAGACGAGGGTAATAATAGTCGTAACACAGAAATTAGAAGAGTTGCCGAAATGTATAAAAGAAATGGAGATTAAGTTAGATAATTTGTTTACGTTGGATAGCGGTACAATGAAAATATCGGAACTGATAAAAGTGGACTTACAAATTAACGAAATAGCACCAGTGGAGAGAATTATGGTAGAACCTAAAATTGCAATAGACATGTACTACCAAACACGCACTATGGAATAACCATGGCTAACAACTCGAAATTTGATCAGAAGGGAGCATGCGGAAACATTACAAACGATAAAATTGGTGGAAGAAAAGAAAATTCACGGGGTAATAACAAAGGAGATAAGAAAATATCTGAAAAACTATCCTCAGTGTGCCTACACCAAAATTATCAAAAGCTCAGAAACAATGCGCAAAGAGGGAAAAAATTGTCCTATTGAAATTATTGAAATGGTTAGCAAAAGCAAGGAAGAAATTCTGCTAGAAGAGAAGCTCTTACAATCAACCAACATAGCCTTAACACCAAACACACAATGAGGTAATTGATAAAGTCAATCTAGAGAAATGGGGTGAACAGGAGCCCAGTGAACTATCATGGGTCAATACGGACGATGAAAGACTACTAGTAGAAATCACGATGCGACGAGAACGGAAGAATATTATAGTACAAAGAATCTTTGGTGAAGTGTATGAGCAAGAGACCAAATCATTAATTAAAGTGTTGTGTACCGAAGCAATCACCAGGCAGGAAATCGACGAATTACTAGAACCACAAAACCAAATTGCAGTGGATATAGAATGTATCACTTCAAAGATACTAATAAAGCCTGAAATTGCCCACAATTTGATGAAAAACGGTCTAACAGATACTTTCTGGGAGAACATCAAGAAGTCTAAAAATAATTATCCTGCAACATTTGGCATGGCCACAACGGCTGAGATGCAAGGCACATATGAAGCTATTGAGGAAAAAACGATGACAACAATATTAAAATGTACGCCACCACCGACAATCTTTATACCAATGCTGCTACCAACTTGGCGACTAAAAGACAAGAAAGCGATCAAAGCCATGTGGCATGAAGAAAATACGTACGTCAACAGTAGACAAGCAGCTGAAAGAATCGTTAACGATGAACATTACAAAAAGTCGAAAGAAATCTTAGTGAAAAATGATAATAAAGAAAGAGTTTTTATAGAAGGACAAGTAACACCCTATGATCTCTACAAAGAAGGAGAACCGATAGGAAGACAGATCAAGAAAGTCCGTGCAGAAATTGAAAAAAGATCTACACAAACCGTAATATTATTCTCAGGGATTAACGACATCGTGTGGGGAGAACTTTGGAGCTCGCAATATCGATACTACGA
>CABFPE010001075.1:89668-123834 GCA_900660155.1 Hofstenia miamia | reverse complement strand
TCACAGTCCAAAATAAATTCCTCTTGATAGTCAGGTGTGTTTAGTGACGGCATTTTTGCAAGTTCATTCTTTATATTCTCTAACTGTTCTTCTTCTTTCCATGTCCATTCAAATGGTTTTGACTTTTTTAGCAACGCTGTTATCTTATTTGTTTTTTGAGCAATATTTGGTATGAATGAACCATAATAGTTAATGAGGCCCATTATCCTTTGTACGCCTTTTTTAGTCTTGGGACTTTTGATGTTAAGAATCATTTCTTTCACATTATTTTTCATCTTAATTTTCCTTTGTTGTTTCTTTCTTCCCAGAAAGACCACTTCAGTTTTCAAAATTTCGCATTTTTTTCCATTAACACGTAATCCTGCTTTATACAAGATTGTTAATGTTTTATCCAATTTTTCCAAATGTTCTTCTACTGTATTACTTGTGACCAATATATCGTTTATGTAAGCACACATTCCTTCATCCATTTTTTTTTATCTTGTTTTAAGAATTTTGTTACATAGCTTTTGAAAGGCGGCCGCCCATTAAAGAGGTTGGAAACCATATACATCCATTTCGAATAAGCCATATGGCGTTATAAATGCTGTTTTCTCAATATCTTTCATTTCCATCGGCACCTGCCAATAAGCTTTACATAGGTAAATGCATGTAAAGTATTTATTTTTTGTTGCTTCTTAGATAATATCATCTATCCTAGGTAATGGGTACGGTTCTTTCTTTGTTACATCATTCAGTTTTCTAAAGTCTATGCATAACCTATACTTGTCACCCTGTTTCACGAATACTGTTGGTGACGCATAAGGACTCTTGCTCAGCCTTATAATTTTGTTATCAATCAGTTCATTCAAGATTGTATTGTAATTTTCTTTTAAATTTTCTGGTACCCTTCTACATGGTAACCTTATTGGCTCGTCTGTTGTGGTGATTATTTTATGGGTTTCACCAATGGTTTTCCCCACACTAATCTCACCAAAGTTGAATATCTTGTTGTGTTTGTTCAAAATTCTCACCAATGCTTGTCTTTCTACTTCATTCAATGTTGATACTCTTCATTTCTAATCTCTGGTATCTGGAATGTCTGAGTCTCTTTTTCTGCTATTATGTTAATTGTTTTATTTACCATTTGTTTTTCAGACTTGACTCGTCTTCCTTTTATGACCACTTTGTCTTTGTTTATGTTAACTATGTGATTCGTTGCATTTAACAATGGTATCCAACCTTTCCCTTCTTTCACAGTACATAAACTCAATGGGATTGATACTCTTTTCGTGTTTATACCAGATTGACTATATATCATTGTTTCCATATTTATTAAGTCTATTGTCTCTATCTCGCACATTTTCCAATTGTTTGGCAGTATCTTAACATCTTGTGTCAACTTAAATGTTATTGTATCATTTGCTTCTTTGTCTTCGTAAGTTGTTATCACTTCTTCTTGCACCGTTATTGTTTTCTTGTTATAATCAATGATGCATCTATTGTCCGTTAAGAAATCATTCCCTAGTATTATTTCGTATGGTAGTTGGTTCTTTTCGGTATTGATTACTGTGAACGTTTGGTAAAATGTAGTGTTAGCTAATCTTATAGGTATTTTTTCCAATTTACCTTTCACATCTATGTAATCGCCTGATGCATTTATCAATCTATTCTTTTCGTTATTCAATTCCTTTCTTTGAAATCCGACTTTTGTTGCGCACTCATCCGTTATTATTGATATTACTGCTCCCGTATCCACTGTTGCGTCTACCATTACACCATTGATCACAACTGTTATTGTGTTCATTTTTAGCAGGTCAGTAACTATCAATACGGGTGCTCGGTTTTTCGGAGACGGCGCTCCTTCTAGTTTAAATTCTCCATCTCCGTTGATTCAATTTCCTCTTCTTCTTGCTCTTCTTCATTTTCTATCAAATCCTCTTCGTCAAAGTATGCGTCTTCTTCCTCTATCCAATTTATTTGTCTCTTACAAAACTTCTTCGTGTGTCCCTTGTTGCCACACATTTGACATTTCAAGTCTTTCCTCTTTATCTGCTTTATCGTACCGTCTTTTAATTTGATTTTTACTAAATCTTCTCCCGATTTTTTAGTTATCTGTTTGTTCGCTGGTCTAGTGAACATTGGTGTCGTTTGATTTATTATCTGCTTTCCGATCGTTGATTTTTCGTTAATTCTTGCATTACTTTCCATTGTAATTTGTATTGCAAGTCCTTTTCTAATCATTTTATCCAATGAGTCGTCTGCGTCCCATTTGATTTGAAATTGTGTTCAAATCGCCTCTGGTAATCCTTTACTAATGTGTGCAAATAAATCGTATTTTGAGTACCTCTGTTCTCTAGAACTAAGTTTTAGTAGCCTTTCTACTTGAGACATGTAATTTCGTAAGTCGTCCCTAGTGTTCATTTTCATTCCGTTCAACAACATCCGGTATTGACTCTTAAAGCTCTCATCATCATAGTACTGTTGATATTCTCCTACTAACTTTTTGTAGTCCATTTTTGTTTGCGTTTCCAATACTAAGTAATGCTGATACGCTGCACCAGTTAAGTATAGCGGGAATCTCGCCGCTGCTCTCTGTTGCTTTACTTTCCTCTCTTTCATACTCATTTCAAAAATCTCCAGCCATTCATTAAATGTAGGTGAATAATTATCAACTCTTCCTGTAAATTTTGGTAATATTGCTTTACATACCGACGTGTCATTATCATCCTCCTCCAATAATATTGTATTTTGAAATACTGGTTTATTTTCAATCAGTTTCTCACAATTCTTTTTTACTTGTTTTGTCACATTCTCCACTAATTTCTTTATGAATTCTTCTTCATTTTGTGCGGTTTTGTAATCTTCTATTGTCAATTCTTCCTGTGGTACTGCTGTATTTAATTCATGCGGTTTTTCTGCTACCACATTTTCTATTGTCTTCACTTCACTTTTCTTCAATTCGATTAATCTCAATTCGTCTTTCAGATTATCAATTTCTAATTGTTTCACTATGTTTTCCTCCCATAAATTTACATTTTCTTCATGTAACTCTGTCATCATCTTCTGTAGACGATCGCTTTGTAGTTTTATTTCCTTATTTACCTCTGTTAGCTGTTCAATTTGGTTTTGAAACAAATTTCTTTGTTCTGTTAATCAAAGACTTGTGTCTTCCTTGATTTCGTCTATCAGCCTTTCTTTCTCAGCGTGTTTCATTTCGACTTCTCTCACTCTTTCTGTTAATTTTTCAATCTGTTTTGTCAACTGTTGTCTTTCCTTCTTGTTATTCTCAATGACTTCCATCAATTGGATTGCCGTGAGATCATTAGTTAGTTCTGCTGGTTGCAGTATTTGTTCTGTTGGGGATTGTTTGCTTTCAGCTAGGGACACATTTACTTCTGGGTTTTCGGTTGTGTTCCTCGTCTGAGGAGTTTTTTGGGTTCTGGCTTTAGTTTTAGTCTTTTTCTTCGAGTGAACCATTGATTCCATTATTGGTCATTGGTGGTAAGTGACCACTGGCCCAAAAATGTTTGCCAACCGTCATCCATTATTGGACCATTGGTGAGCCATCAGTTGCCCATTAAAGGGCAATTGATGGCAAACAGTAGGTTTTTGTTACTATAGCATTAATTTTTATGTGTAGAAAAACAATTTTGTATTGTTAAACAGTTTATACCCCATGTTAACTTTCCTGAAAATTCTTAAAAAGAATCATTAAGAATCTTTAAGATTCCTGGCAGGAATCCTTAAGATTCGTTAGGAATCCTGGTAGGAATAATGCTGTCTTTGCAAGAACTTAGAAGAAAATCTAAGAATCCTAACAGGAATTCCTGAAATTTCCTAGCAAGAATCATTAAGAATCATTAAGATTCCTGGTAGGAATCCTTAAGATTCCTGACAGGAATAATGCTGTCTTTGCAAGAACTTAGAAGAAAATCTAAGAATCCTAACAGGAATTCCTGAAATTTCCTAGCAAGAATCATTAAGATTCATTAGGATTCCTGGTATGAATCCTTAAGATTCATTAAGAATCCTGGTAGGAATATTGCTGTCTTTGCAAGAATTGAGAAGAAAATCTAGGGAATACAATAGGTATTCCTGTTGCATAATGAAATTTCTCAGCAAAAATCTTCAACCCTCCTTAACATTCAAGAAAAAAATACTCAACCATCCTTTAAAAATCCCATTGGCTTTGCAAAAAATTTGAAGGAAGTAACTTCTAAAATAAATTTTAAAGAATTAATGCCCAGTCAATCAATGTAATAAAAATATGTTTACAATAAATTCAGGCTCTTAAATGAATCCATTACTTGACAGCCAATAATTTATATATAATTGCTTCTGGAGTAGGTTAACATAAAACACAGAATCCAAAATATATTAAATCGAAAGTGCACAAATGTAATAGATTTGCCTATATAAAAGGCGCAACAAATGTATTAGATTGTTTTAAAATGCACTTTCTTTAAAATATTTTTAGAGTAAACATAATATAAAATATAAATTGACTAATATTTTACCTACTAATGATGAAGTCGGGATGTATTAAACCAATAAGCAGAGAAGATTTATCTGTGATTAGTTCAGGAGTCTAAGCAAAATAGTTATTAATAAAAAACAAAAAACTCACTTGAGGATGCGAAGAAATTTCATCAACAATCGATTGATTATAGTTCAGATTTCTCAGAATACTAAACACAATTAAATAGTACAATTGTAGTACAAAAGACATTATAGACACGTATAGAATATTAACCTACTCCAGAACAAATTTATTAAAAATAAAACGTAAAAAAACAAAGCATTTAAGTTTGTAAAAATACTAATCCTTATTGCCAGCAAGCCGCGCCTTCTTAGAATCCAACCCTAGTTGGTTGATTGCATTTCACACTTAAGGCCATGCATTTTGTCCAAAACGCTTTCTAACAGCATCTACAAATAAATAAATGAAAAATAAATTGTTGTGTAACACTGAACAATGCTTTAACAATTGTATATTTCAGCTCCTTGTACAAAGGGCAGTACATATATCAGCTCTTTCGGCTTTCTGTACTCTGGAAAATCATATACAAATAGCTGACATATGTATTTTAATTAAAAATATTGGAGAAATTCAAAAATAAGTTCTAAATATAATTGGCCCATTGCACATATTAAAGTAGTTACTACAAAACATTTAATAAAATCAAAAATATATAACACTATTTAATGTAGTTCGTCTCCACTCTCTTGTCCTAAAAATTATTGATAACATTTATAAAATATATTTTACTCTTTGTACGTCTACTCAGAAGCTTCAGAAATATTGACATTGACCAATTGTAAAATTTCCATTACATTGATATGAAATCTAACTAAAAACTAGCAAAGTAATGAGATTTGCAATAGAAGGGCCAAGTGGACGAATTGACCCATTGGAAAAGGTTCATTACTGGCATGTAATTAATTTACTATATAATTTTCTGAAATTTTTTACTTTAATATTTTTGCATGCGAATTATTCATGTGAAACTTAACTTACAAGAACTATTCTAGAAAGCTTCCTTTTCACTTATACCTAGAAGGACAATGTGTATAAATTGACCTAAATTCTAATAAATTTTTACATTGCATTATGAACTGCATTATTCTGACTATTTTATATATCTTTAAAGAATTTTTCCCAAATTGTATAACAAACAAAAAATACATGTTCAAATCACTACATAGCAAGTAATCTATATACATATCCTTGAAAAAAATTATTAAAAAAATATTTTATATTCATTAAGATCATTGATTGGTAATTAATATTTGACCTGGAACATTAAATGTTTTATTGATAATTGGCTCGAACAACCCTATAAGAATTTGGAAAATAACATTTAGAAACACATTGCAAGACACCCTGTTGTCAACATGCCAATACTGTTTTAACTCATAGAAATCACTAACCTGCTGCAGACTCATTTTGATCCTTGAGACCGCCTGTTGGACAAATGTTGAGTTTTCGTGATTATGCTTCTTCAAAAATTTGAAAAAAACCCATTTTTCTTTCATCAAATAACAATTTCCAAACTATTTTCTATTATCAATTTCAATCAGTGGCGGTCCACACCCTCTATTAAAGGGCAATCGCAAATGTTAAATATAATATAAATTGAACAATAAATGCCTCATTCATTCCACTTAAAGACTTTTGGCGGGTAATAGTGGAAATAGTTGAGTATTTTAGCCAATCAATGCTAAACGTAATCATTCACTCGTTGCGATTCCTTTTACGCTCAAATGTTTGACATTGAGACAGATTCAGACGCAATTTATTAGCTGAATTTAATGCCAGCTCATTCGCACAGAAAGTGCGATTCCTCCGTGATCGTCATTTTTATTTGAATGCACAACTTATGAATGTAGATTGAATTTAGCATGTAATGGTGGCAAATTTAAACGTTCAGCCTGTGGCGTATCTCTATAGCAGACTGCCCCTCTCATAATTTTCTTTGCCATTGTCAGAAAAGTAATTTTTGTGGCTTGTAAATCGAAATGAGGCCAATTCGCCCTAAAATTTCTACATTTCCATTTACATTTGTAAAGAAAACTTATTTAAATGCTGCATGGGAACTAATTTATTTTTCTTACAACTACAATGCTATTGTAGAAAATTTTTTGAACAGTTTCAAGAATTAAAATTGCCCTACATTTTTTGGTGCCAAACGCCACTGTGCTTAGCAACTAAACTTTAGGTTACAATTACAACAATTAATTCAGTTGTCGAATATGCTTACAATCTGTTATTAGAATTAGATTAAAGAATGCACCATATATAAAACCTTTGTACACATATTATAAGGTAATCGCCAATTGCCGCGATTATAAAGACGGACCGCCCATGATTTCAATAGGGTAGATAAATTTTCCAGTAATCCAATGTGTTAAAATTCCATTGCCGACTGTCTTAGACGAACTCACGTGTACTTGCTGTTTTGCTATGACTGACGCTGTAGAAAAATAATGCGGGAAACGTAGTATTAAAACATTTAATCATTATTTTTGCGAAGTGTTTTGATGACGACATTGTGCATAATATAATAACATTGTCTGTGACGTGATCAAACAAGAACATATATATATGATGTGCTATGCAAATCAAACTCCTCAGTTAACTATATTTTTTATTATAAATAACGGTTTTGGAAAGCAATAAAAACTTTATGATTCTGAAATTTAAATAATTTATCAATGATTTTGTGAATTTCATTCAAAGAAAATTCGACTATTATAAATTACAACATTAAAAAAACTCATCAAGGAAAGTTGGCATTATAAACATTACAAGCATCACATAATCACATATAATGTAACAGTTTGTATTGAAAACTTAATTACATGACAGCTAGCACAGAGTTAGTTGCAAGTGGGATGGGCCGTTGGGTCTGGTCAGGGCTTGGGACGTTGTTCTATTTCATTTGAGACAGTGCAAATGTCTTAATTGTTTAATAATGTAAAATGTGCAGAATATGATTCCAACAATTGTGAATCGCATTTATATGAAGACAATTTCTTAATTTCAATTAGATTTTGTTATACANGATTAGTTCAGGAGTCTAAGCAAAATAGTTATTAATAAAAAACAAAAAACTCACNNNTAACTTGCATTAAATATGCATAATTAATGCTATATGTTGAATTTATGTGAACACAATGATGTAAATATATATCCACAAGTACTACAAAATCCTTAGAATTCCAGATAAGTATTTGCAGGAAATTTTAGGATTTACAAGGAATTTCCTAATAGGATCTTAGTAATTCCTAGATTATTTTCTAAAAGGTGCCTTTAAGAAATTCCGGGAATTGCTAGGAATTAGTAGGAATTTCTAGGAATTAGTAGGATCCTATTAGGATGAACAACATGGGACATTACAGTTTAAGCAAACACAAGCCCCACAAAGTACAGAAGGATACCTTTCAGATCGTGTCATGCATATTTGATACTAACATTTGTTAGAAATTTGAAAGAATATTTTGTTTATAAAAGATAACAGTAAGCATAAAAATCTGTCAAATTTAACAAAAATGTTTAAATTTAAAATTAAGTACAATTTTGAAATATGAAGACAATTTCTTAATTTCAATTAGATTTTGTTATACAAAGCTATTTTGTCATTAAATACAATGCATTAACTTGCATTAAATATGCATAATTAATGCTATATGTTGAATTTATGTGAACACAATGATGTAAATATATATCCACAAGTACTACAAAATCCTTAGAATTCCAGATAAGTATTTGCAGGAAATTTTAGGATTTACAAGGAATTTCCTAATAGGATCTTAGTAATTCCTAGATTATTTTCTAAAAGGTGCCTTTAAGAAATTCCGGGAATTGCTAGGAATTAGTAGGAATTTCTAGGAATTAGTAGGATCCTATTAGGATGAACAACATGGGACATTACAGTTTAAGCAAACACAAGCCCCACAAAGTACAGAAGGATACCTTTCAGATCGTGTCATGCATATTTGATACTAACATTTGTTAGAAATTTGAAAGAATATTTTGTTTATAAAAGATAACAGTAAGCATAAAAATCTGTCAAATTTAACAAAAATGTTTAAATTTAAAATTAAGTACAATTTTGAAATAATACTATCTTAAGTCGTTTAAGGATACAGTTAAAACTGTGTATAGGATATTATACTTAAGATGGAACACCTTGCTACATACAAGCAATAGAATTCATAAAGTGCTCATATAAACAGGAGCCGGCATACTAAATTGTGCTATCAAATACGAAAGGTTAAGTAAATTCATTTGTTATGAAAATTTAATTTGATCAGTGATAATTGCAAATTATTAAATTCGCTAGATGCCATTATTGGGCTATTGTAGGGACATTAATGGCTATGAGAAACTGATAAATAATAATTTTTGAAAATTGAATTCAAACTTTAATGTAATGCTTATGTTACATACAATAATATAGTAATTTCTCTGTAAAATTGTGGAATCTTAAGATTTTTAAAACTTTTTGTTTTGTTGGTTTTGGTTGGCAACTAAATGGCAAATGATTGGCCATTGTTGGCCAGGGGTTCCAGCAGTGAACCATTGTGGGATCAATAATGGTTGTTTCCTTGGATGATAGAACTCCTCCCAATAGACAAAGCCAAATAGTAGATAATGTAGCACAATCCATCAAAATAAGCTGATAAAACTAAGATTGAAAGAAAATGTAGAAGAAAAATTTAATTAGCATTTATTGTGATTGATTAACTACCTAAGATTTAATATACAAATGTACGAGCAAGTGCCTGTCAGCAAACTATTTGATAAAAATATGAGGACAAATCGCCTCTTGTTAATTTTAGTAAAACACTCAGACTAGTCTATGTGAATTTAAATTTTAAAAGAGGCAGGTACTTGTTTTGATTTATCGTACAAATAGAAGCAACTCAGTGTAAGATTGATGAAATATATTCTTTGAAACCAACTTATTTTACTATTTGTTTACGGTTTGATAATTTAATTATAATACATAGTTAAGCAGTTCATGTAAAGTAGTAGTCAGGATTCCACAAAAGGAACAATGATTATCAAATATTACTCATTGACTATGAAGAAAAATGTTAATGTTAACACTTTGATAATTGTAAAGCTGTGTATAGCATAGCTAGCTATTTTTCGTTTTAAGTTTAGAAATTTCCGAGTTTTATGTAGCATAATCAACCAAATGTAGGGTATATCTTAACTTTTTAGATCCAAATTGTTGACTACATTGACCAAACCAATAATGTTTCGTTTAGACATTATTACCTAATTATTCCCTATTACTAAATGTAGGCTAGGAAGCTGCTACCTAGTTGTGAATTGTGTAAATAATCGGCGATAGTTTTGAGAGAGAGAGAGAGAGAGAGAGAGAGAGAGTTGTGTCATGCATATTCTCAACCCTGTTGTAAGCTAGGTTACACATAATAAATGTCCATTGAGCTGAGTGTTGGAGAAACATCAAAAGTAGATATCAAAGTGGATTAATTGGTGACATGGAGAACAGCATTGGGCAGATGTCCATTGAAGAGGAACACTGTGTGGAGTCCTAATCTAAATAGTCAAAGGTGGTTAAATCATTAATTACAGTTAAGGAGATACAACCATTTATTGTGGTGAGCAGTTATTAGTTAGGTCCCTTCCTGCTGAACACATTGGAAATTGAATCAAAGATTCAATTTGCTTGTAATAGGGCCTGGATGGAGATTCTACAATAATTAGATTTATTAGGGCACAAAATAGCCTGGTGAATGATTTTACATTGTCTTTTATGATGCTAGGTTTTGGTTACTAAATATCACACAATCAATTTCAATATTTTTAGTGCATAGTAATAGAACTAAGAAACATTGAATACTTAATATTTTATGCTATCAATTGCAATTTATACCAATTTAAATAAATAGGGTATTTAGTCGGGCTTTCAAATTATAATGCCTTGAGCTTTGAAAGATTGTTGAGTAATCAATATGATTAAAACAAATCAAAGTATTATAGATGGTGAAATGCGAGACTGTTTTTTTAAATATTTCATTTTTTTATTATTCTATTTTCTTCAAAACTCTAGAAACTGCATCTAGCAAAGCATTATAAAAAATGTCGATTTTCTAATTCAAATGAAGTGTAATGAACTCAAAAAATGAACTCCATTAATAAGAGATTTATTGTCTGTTGATAAATAAATATAGTTGAGAACAATTGCCTATTTTGCCTATCAAATCTATTCTTTTTTCAAAATCAACTGATGAAAAAGAATTCATTGAGAAAATTCCCTTTGAGAAATTTAAAAAAAATCATTAAATGATATAAAAATTAAAAGATATGCTGTTTATTGCATGAAAGAAATAAATTTTGTCTATATATTGGTATGAATTGTAAATCTGAATACATGTACGAGTTGTGGCTAAAAAGAAATAGGACTATTGAATGCAGAAGTTTATTTAGATGCATATCATGCAATGTCCACATTGTCTAACACATGCAAGTCGTAATCCACCTGTGCATATTGTCCCCTTAGAAATATTGCCCATTGGCTTTGATTTACTTTTCCTTTCTTTTTGACCTAGTTTTGAAGCACTACAAAACTTGTTCCTTTGTGATTGTTTGGAGATGTCTCATCACACTGGTCTTGATATCCTCCCTTGAGAATCTCTTTCAGCTTTGAAAAATAAAGAAATGAATGACAAGGGGCGAGACCAAGAACTGTGTCACGCTGATGCTTGTGTGGGCAAGAGCATTATCATAATGCAAGATCCAAGGTTCTCCTACCCAGAAAGCTTTTCGTTTTTGTCTGATTGTGTTGTGTATCAGAACTTCCTTGTAATAGTGTTGATTAACTGTTTGCCCTTGAGGAAAAAACTTATGATGCACAATTCCCTGATAATCAACGAGGGTGATCAGCATCACTTTCACTTGTGAATGTTTTTTCAAGTTTGACATTAAATTTAGTGTTTATTTTTTGCTCAATCACAATTCTGCAATTGAACTCAACAAATTGTCAATTGTGATATTGCGTTTCTTTTTCGCTATACCTCGTACTTATCAAAAAAAACTAGAATTGAAAAAAAACATTATGCAGCATTTACATATATATATATATATCTATATATATATATATGTTAAAAAAAATATATATATATATATGTTAAAAAATTAAATATAAATGTCAAGAAACTCGAAAAAATTTCAGCAAGTAATTTCAAAGCCATTAAAATTTAAAGAAACGCATTTTTACATACTTTAATAATTTAGATCCTTCTCCTCCAATTCTTGGAATTGTAAGTGTAACTTACGACACTATTCGAGTGTCAGCCATGGAAAATTCAACAGCGGATTATCTTAAGACTTGTATCTTTCCAATAGGAGAAGGACCGTGCCTTTACATTGCAACTGTAAATTCAAATACTTTTAGTGGTTTAAATGCTAGTCGCATATATAGTGTTCAAGGTGTTGCTGTGTTTCAAAACCAGGAAAGTTCACCTGCAGTCCTACTTTCTGTATACACAGGTACGTCACATCAGGTTTATATATTATAAATTGATGAATTTTAAGGGAATATCTTATCAGTTATATTTTCTCAAACATACCAAGTTCTCTAACTGCCTTAGAATATGTGATGAATCATCTAATGATGCAACTGAAAATTACGGCACCAATTTGAGTTAATAGAAAATGGTTACTGCCTTTTCTGACAATATACGAAGGAATCTTAGCAGAAGCATAATGCTCCTTAAATATAAACATGGATAAATATTTTGAAAAATTATCAAAACTGAAAAAAATTAATATATTTTTTCCAAATTTGTTTTCTTTCACTTAATAATGGAAATTCAAATACATGTGTTTGGCTATTGGCTGCAAATCCAATTGCACTTCTTCCATTGAAAATTTTTTTTATATAAATCGTATTTTTTGAACAAGTCGGAGATTATGAAACGCATTTTTATTAAAACTTTAAATATTTTTCAAAAGATTTTGTAAGTACATTGTAATTCGATGAAAGTAAAACAGCTCTTCAAAACATTTTATTCTTAATTGAATGTTTATATTTATTAATTATGACAATATGTTAAAAATGGTATATGTAATAATGCGATGTTAATATGTTTTCTAAAGGCAGTTATTTCAAATCCCATTGATGTTTTCTTCAATTTTGCATCTATGAAATGTATTGAATCTTCTTTTTCATATTCGCAAGTAAATTGAATTTCACTTAGTTACAAATTAATATAAGAAAGAAACATTGATGCATCATCTTTGTTTTCCATCAAACCAAAATATCATCAACATAACGTTTGTAATATAATAGTGGCGTTCTTAAATTTAAAAAAAAGCTTTTCAATTAAATTTATATATATATATATTTGTTTTATCAAATTTTTCAACAAATAATTGTGCTGACATAAATATACTATCTAAGAATATTGCAAAACGCATTGCAAAATAGTGTTGGGTTAGTGCAATGCACATAAACAGAGCAAATGATCAGTAATTATTTCCGTATTTAGACGTGCGATTCAATCAAAATGTGACCAATCATAATTTAAACAATCACCAGTCTAATTATGGACTAAGATAACAAAGTTATATCGATATATAAATATATATATATATATATATATATATATATACAGTTATGTCTATTGTTTTTATTCAATTTCTCATTTATATTCTACTCAATACGCATTTAGCTCCAACTTCTCCTACAGCTACTGTTACTGCTCAAGTAAACAACACACTGACAGTGTCTTTCAATGAAACATCTAATACTACAGCTTTTAATGTGTGCATACACTTATCAAATGGGTCTTGCACGCCTACAGCAGCAACAAGTCCAACCGTCTTTGAAGATCTAATTCACAGTGGAAACTACACAGTTGAAATCATTGGCGTTTTCAATAATGCTGAGAGCACACCAGCAATTATCGCACCAGTGTACACAGGTTGAGAATACTTATTAGTTATGTTTTATCATTTAGAAGTTCTGGCTTAAACTACGATTTACTTAAACATTGCTAAGCAAATGTATTGTGAGTTTTAGTTGTTCACAAGATATTCACATTAGCACTGTATTTAGTAAAGATGAGTGGCTTTTAACTAATAGAATTCGCTTATTAGATACAATTATAAAGCATGTTGCTTTGAAGTTTCACAATAATTGTTCAATGGTATTCATCAGTAATCTTACTTACTCGTAACCTGTTGGCAAATAGTAGCGTTTTTATGCTTATTAACACTTAAATGCCGGTAATTTTAAATACGTGGCTAGGCTAGTGATATTTGTAGTTCTTGACACACTCGATTATTTAAATTTTTTTATGGGCTTTGAAAGTTTTAATATGAAGAAATTGAACTGCTAGAAATTTGACGTATCTGACGTGATCTCCTAACATCCCTCATCAATTCAATTCCACTTTTTAACTATAATTTGTATATTTTTTATTTTATCAGTAGATACATTCCATATTTCTGAAATGTCATTTGTTGTGCCACTAGATACAAATATTATCTTCAGCATGGATAAAACTTTTTTTCTCTATCTGTTATTCTAATTGGGTTCTTCAGTCAAAATATTTTTACACTTTTCAAAGGGAAATGCCAGCTTTTTTAATGTTTGCCCTAATTCTGTTGTTGAAATTTTAAATTTAAGAATGCCATTTATTAGGTGGATGGACACATATCTTAGCTTCAAAATCAATAAAAAGTTTTTGCACTAGCTATTGTTCTAATGGGGTCCCTGAGTGAAAATATTACTTTTATATACGTTTTAAAAGAAAAATGTCGGTTTTGGGGAATGCTTGACTTAAATTCATTGTTAAATTTTAAACATCTTGAATTGTCATTCGTTTGTATTTTACCTGACATTGTAGAATCACTGGGTTGAATATAGAGTGAACTGTACCATAGAACTTAATGTCAAGGCAGAAGGTCGCTTAGGTGAACATTAACTAGATCAACCCTGATTCTAACAAATTCCAGGTAAGCATAAAACATTGGAAATTTATCTTAGTGACAAGTAACTGTTGTTCTATTTACAATAGAAAGTATCACCTTATATAAAATTTTGCTTTTAACATATTTACAAACATGAGAAAACACTAGACTGGCCGATAAATAGCAACCAGCACGACCGATGCTACAACATATTTAAACTTGAAATAAATGTAAGGACAATAATCTGCATTGAACATTTGAATCATGTATATAGTTCTGTATGAATTCGTTCGAATATACGAAACCTACTGCTGAAATTACTCAATATTTTTTAATTTAACACTCTTTTAGTCTTCATTATTATATTAAATCGTACAAAATCTGCATATAATTGAAAGCCTTTACAAACAGCTGTAATTACTATTTTTATCGAAATATACAGCATAAGAAACTAATTTTATTGCTTGTTAATTTTTCTAATCTTGAAATTTCGACTGATTTCAGTTATTTCAAGCTAATATATAATTTAATGACTAGTACATTTTTTGCCTAATTTCATTTTTTGAAAGTACTGGCAAAATTATACATATACATATATATATATATATATATATATATATACATATATATGCTGTTTAAATAATAGTCGATAACATAGCCTGCTTATTCCCTAATCTCTGATTGCAAAATGTTACAACACACAGTGATAAACACTTTATTAATTCCCTAAGGGTACCGCATATTTTTCATCTGTAGTTTTCAAAATGGTATACATTGCAAATTTGTACATGTCTTCATCAGTTAAATTTTGAGGAACTCTTACATTTAATGGATGAAGATAAAAATTCTGTTGGTTTGTTTTATTATCAATTAAATCAAGATCCAATATAATAGAAGCTTGTTTTCCTTTGTAATTGCTTAAAACATGCTTTTCAAATATATACATAAAGGTTTTCAGTTTTACATTTTGGCTATGCCTTTTGTTTTCATGCATTTGTATTGCAGATTTTTTTGGATAATCAATTATATTTTTTGGGTATTCCTTAGAATCTTTTTGGAAATTTTCTTTTTATATATTTTAGATTTTTTTCAGCATGAAACTCTGTCCCTATAATTTTCTTCATAGTTTTTGGTGAATATCTCTTTAATTTTTAGCTTCTATATATGTAAAGGAGAAAATTATAATCTAATCATATTACAGGCTGTATGTTTTGCCTTGAAAATTTTAGGCTTAGCTTTCATCAGCTATACTGCACTAAAAATATTATTAATAATTCAATTCTACATATATTAAGAAAGTTAAATACATTTTGCAATTATATAGTCGCTATAAAATTTTTAAAATATTCATGTAAACAAGTAAATTTGAAAGGGATTTATTTGTTGATAATTAATTTTTATTGATTGAATTACAGTGTAAGCCACTTCAAAGGCGTCATTTTTCAAACTTTAGAGTATGAGAAATCATTTCATAATTACAGTGCAAGCTACTTCAAAGGCAGTATTTATTAAACTTTAGAGCATGATAAATCATTTAATATTTTCAATGTAAGCACTAACAAATATGATTAATCACTTGTTTGATAATATTCACATAAATATTTTAATTTTTTTACAAAAAACCTTGTTGGAAGATTTGAGGTTAATCTCATTATGACTTGTGTAAAAATTATTAAATCTAATTAAAAAATTAATGTATGCTTTTGAATACACTAACTTGTTCATTTTTACTGCTCTTTGCAATTGTTTATATGTACACATGTTTTTAAAGTATTCATGACGTCACACTTATATGTAGCTATATATGAGTGTTGATTGCCTGCAATAGTTGTTTTATATAAAAAATTAATTTTCATATACTATTTGTAAAAGATGAAACATTTAATGTAATATCCAAGAAACTCTGACAATGAAGATCTTCTTTTAGACTTTTCTTAAATTCATTTATTGGATTCTTTTTTAGTTTATCTTTTTTCTTTACTGCAATTATAAAATTCGAGTTGATAAATAGCTGAAAATTCACTTAGCAGTTCTTTCAATGAATCTTTTTTTGATGAGGATACTAATGGATAAATTGTTTCAGTTGACTTATATTAATAATCTTTAAAATTATATACTTTTGATTGATTTATCATTTTTGTTAGATGTACAAATTAAAATTATTAAATTTTATATTAAATATTTATAAATACCTAAGTCCTAATTAAATTTTTAAAATTTTTGAATGTAATTTTAATGTTAAAATCTAAATATATGATAGAATTTTCTAAAATTCTATAAAAAAGTGCCTTTGTTGCTATTAAAATTTTAACCCTATCTTGAGAAATCAAGATTAATAAATATGTACATGAAATAAAAGTATCAATAAAAATAAGCCTTCAATAGTTAGAAAACAACTTTAACAAAATAAATATTTAAAATTTTTACTTTCATATGTTTATAAATATCTAAGTCTTAATTCATTATATATTAATTATACGCAAAAAGTTTAGTTACTGTAACATGAACTGAGAAATGCACAATGAATACATAGCAAAAGAAATACAGCCAATCAGAACATTTATAGATATTTTAATTAAAATGTAACCTGTGTATAAAGTATGGAGTGAAAAATATGCGGTAGCCTTAGTGAATTAATAAAGTATTTATCACTGTGTGTTGTAACATTGTGCAATCAGAGATTAGGGAATAAGCAGGCTATGTTATCGACTATTATTTAAACAGCATATATATATATATATATATATATATATATATACATAACTTTTAGCTTGTTGGAGATTTCCTGCAATATTACTCGCAATGAGTTCAGAAAGTAGAAATTAAGTAGGTCGGGCAACCCAGCAAACATTACTTAAACCGGGTGGCGCTTGTGCTTGATTTATTGTACCAGTTACACTTTTCAATCATTCAACTAGCTCCAGCAGAATACTGTCACCATCACCATGTGATTCAGATTTCGACAAATGGATCCAAAAATCCAAAAATAAATATTTGTCTATAGGTGTACCCAAAAAAGAATTACATTTTATTAAAATTGATGAACATAGGTATACAAAAACTATCACAATATTCAATGTGTAAATATCAAATATCAAAGTTTTAAAATTACATGTCAAGCTAATTGACTCCCCTCTGAATTATTTCTTCCAGATCAGCTCAATATTTAGCCAATGCTCTTGTCAATGTCCGACGATCCAATGTGGCAGGTAATCATTTAGAAATAACCTTACTTCATCAGAGGTGTCTAGTTAATTATTTTTCCTTGATTGTTCTATATTTCGGAAAATTAGCCTGTGAAGAGTTAAGCATATATTAAAATCAGGCGAGTAAGGAGGTTGAGTGATAAGAGCCATTTCATACTGTTACAGGAAAGCTTCTGTGACCCTAGCTTTAGACCCATGCGGTATTTCAATACCGAAACCGATAACAAGGTATTTTGACAATACCAAAAAATACCAATACCGCAGTAACATTGAGCGGTATTTTTTTTCAAGAGTAGGCTATGCGTATTGTGTGCAAGCCCACAGGTCAATGCTTGCTGTATGAAAACTTGGAACATTTATGTTGGAGGCTTAAGGTATAGCAGTTTGGAAAATTACTAAACTTCTTAAGAAGAAAATTCTATTAATAAAGGTTTTTGGACATTGCTTCATGATATTCCAGTTGCATCACTCAGTGATTTGATAGATACATGTTTATCTTCCTCAACTATAAAACTGAATAGTTTTAAAATTTTCGCTATTCTTGATGTCCTTTTACGTCCAGACCCCTCTATTCTTTTGCAATTTTCTCTTTCTTCACCTTTAAACCCCAGCTTTTACTATAAAGACTAAAAAGTGACAAATTAAATACTAATGGCAAATGCCGTAATTTTGAAAGCGAGCACTTTGATTATATATTGCTGTGTTTAGGGCTGCTAATTTTGTTACACTTTGTTAAGAACAGCATGATATCCCCAAACATTCCAATTCTTATCAACACTGTTTTGTATATTTTTTGATGATGCTGACTTTCTACTCAAAATCGCATGGAGGCATATTCACGTTTATTGGCGGCTTTATAAAATTATCAGCCAATCCGTATGCATCAATAACCATATAAATTAAATTGCAATTGTAACATGTATATTCAGCCAAAGTAAGTTTGTCACTTTAAAGTCCCATTCGTAACAACCTACAGAACCTACGAGCAAGTGGATGTACTTGTAAAGTGGAACAACAATGAACAACAAAATATTGTCGCATTTTCTAATCTTTTGTTTCCTTTTAAACCTGACCTCATTGGGGCCCGAATTCAATGAAAGTACATTGACAATGATTATGTTTATTTTGGAACTATTACATCTGTAATGCAAGTAGAAGGTGAAGTCATTGTAAAATGGGACAAAGATGTCACCCAAAATGTCATTTCCCATTCTGATATTGTGATGATTAGCTGCAACAAAGCTATAGATGCAAAAGTCAAATGGCTACATGATAAAGAATGGGCTGGTACGATTGTGAGGGTAAGTTGAATTGGAAATCTATTTACTTAGTCTATTCACAAATACTATAACTTTGTATGTATATTCCCATATTTTTATATTCCAATATCTCCAATACGTAGGCGCATACATGCTAGACATAAGAGCCATATCCATTTACACCCATATTTGCATCAATTCTAAACTGTTGAGTGAATCTTAACTTAGGTTTTTACATCTGATGTCGAAGTAACGGAGTAATCAACATAAACTGTAAATCAGGCTTCTTTATCCCAAATTTATTCATGAAGAGTTAAATTTTTTCATGACCGGCAATCAATAGGAAATATCTTGAGTCTTGCTGAAATGTTTTCTGATGAAGCAGAAAGTGATGATAGTGCTGAAATGAATGAAGTGGACACTGAAAACACTGAAACTAATACTGATGATATTTCTGATGTAGAATCTAGTACTGAAATACCAGTTAATTTGTCAAGTTAACAATTAAGATGGCGCACTCACATTACAGAAATGCCAAAAAAGCATAACTACTACGAATTTGGTTCTGAAGTATTTTCCGGAGAGTTTTTTTAGAAACCATTTGCCATTACACAATGCAGTGGTCAAAAATGAAGAACATAAGCAACACCTTCAATTTATCAGTTATTGATTTGCAAAAGTTTATTGGTGTTGTTCAGTTGATGGCCACAATCAAACGTGGCTCAACAAAGTGCTACTGTGAATCAGCTAACTGAATTCTTCAAATTGCTAGTGTTATTTCTAGTGATAGATTTTTTGAAATTAAGACATAAAGGAATCTCACCCAAAGAACTACAAATTCCAAATGCTCATTGATCAGATTTCATCTGTATGCAAAGCTATTCACCAGATGAGTGAATCTTACCTTACAAAGGCAAACTGGTATCCTTGTGCCAATATAATTCCCAGAAACCCAAAAAATGAGGCTATAAATTTCAATTGATGCGTGCTAGCAGAGGGCTTTATACTGGCAAAATACAGACTGCTTCAACACCAGATGAAAAAATTGGCAAGTCTGGTGAAGTTGTGGCAAGATTAAGCAGCATAATTCCATCAAATATGAACTATAAATTGTTTTATGACAATTGGTATAATTCATGTGATTTCCAAGTATTCAGCCTATTGGAACATTACGAATTTCAAGATGCAAAGGTCTAGCATTCCCAGGGGACAAAGACTTAAAAATACGTGGTTAAGGATCCTTTGTTGAAAAACAATGTCATGATAACACATGGCTGTTGGTTTGACAATAATTCTGTCACTCTTTTGTCAACCAACATTGGTGCTCACCCTATTGGCCAATGCCAAAGATTTTATCGCCAGCAAAAAGAGCACATTTTGGTGCCACGCCCAAATATAGTTCAAAAAAATAGCTCACATATGAGATACGTTGATGAATTCAACACTTAAATTTCCAGAATGGGAACTGAAATTAACTGCAACATATAAATATTTTTTCATTTTGTGGACATTGCTGTAGTTAATTCATAGATGGAATCTCACAGAGACCACAATGAATTTGGAAAACCTGTTGTAAATTTTGCATTATATTACCTCAAGCTGGATATTGGTGAATGTCTTTGTAAGCAAGATGTTCCAGGACCATGCAGAGGACGTCCAAGTATTGAAAAACCAATAGCAATAAAACGCAAATGTGGTGGTCACAACACGCACATCCCAAGCAAACATGTTAGGATTTGTATGGTTTCAGATAAACATGGCCTCTGTAACATGACTGGATGTACTGCCAAGCCAAATGTTCTTTGGTGAAAATGCAATGTTTACCTTTGTGAAAGGAGAAAAGACTGTTTTTCTGCATTCCTTTGTGTTTAATTATGTTCATTGAAGTGTATAATGGATTTTTGTAACCTGTTTAGTTTTTTCTGCTTCAGTCTATTATAGGTCACCTAAGTCTATAAGATAAAATATGTATAACCTGCAGTAGGCTATCCAGCCCTTTTTTCACCAATTATTGGTTACATGTGAACAGTTGAATCTTCGCCAACCTTCATACTATTAATTCTTAGCTTAATTTAGGAGCTGCTATAACATTTGTTTCCTCCTCTGATAGTACGGTAGGTGACAGACTCCATTCTCCATCTCTCTTCTTTCAGTTCTATTGTTTAGTCATTATATAATTAGACTACTATCTTATCAACTACATTGATACGAAACTAACGACTGCTATTTTAGATCCAAGACACGAGACAGAGGGTACAAAGTACAGGGTACGCTTACCCGACCTGCAACAAAGCACAAAAGAGGAATTGAAGAATTACGCTACAACGAGTATTTCCATGGGATACTGGCACATCGATAGAGACACCAACCACAATTCAGATGACTCAGTGTAATGGAATAGTGTGCATGAATACAATAGTGATAATGTGTGATACCTTACTAATTTAATGTATTGATTGTTCTTGTTATCAATGAATTTGTCTAATAAGGGAATCTCGCAACCGGGATGCATTAGCTTGTTATGATTCCTTACATATAATAACCTTACATATAAATAATTACATGCTAACCTAGAGTACATGTGAACAATCAATACGGTCATGACAAAAGGGATGAATTGATAGTCCGTCGGTCCACTAGTAATCATATGTAATAAATCCTGTACAAGATAACACAAACTGATTTCGTAATTTCCTAAGAGGGCTAGATGTAATAGCATAATGTAATAAATACAGTAGTACGAACAACAAAGGATAGGAAAGCTAATAGGAGTAAAAATCCCTATCCTTATACCTAACCTATGAGCACTTCGGGTAAGCACCGGCTATACAAGATGCTCCCTTTAACTGGAGTCGTGAACCACCTTCTAGAATACCCGAGTGCTCAAAGGTTTAGCTTTCCATTTTATTAAATAAAATAACCTGTTAACAAAAACATAAAGTAAATCCAATAAATTCAATTTATCACCAAAAATATCAATCACACAATTTTTATAGTGAAAATATAACAAACAATCAAATATTTGACTAGTACCTGCTAATTTCAGTTGTTGACATTTTCAAACTCTTTAATTTTTTTTTCTCTGCATATGACACATTTCTGCCTTAATTAGCATTTGAGATTTGGGTCTAGTCCCTTTTTGCCAAATGAATTAATATCAAAAATTACTGCACTATAATTTTACAAATAATTAATTAATCATAATCATATGTTTATACAATTAATATTTTATTTTAATATTCAGTCTTAGTTTCTTCTTTTTTCTTCTTTATTTGACCACATATGATTAGATTACATTACAGTTGCTTATGATTTATTTCAGGTAATATTTCTAATCAGCAAGTTTTTTGTAAGGATTTTTTTACTTTTCTGGGAATGAGAAATCAAGAGATGGCACATTTGTTATCAAAAGCAATTTGCTGATTAGGGCACATCAATGTTTCAATTTCATCTTTAGATTATGCTTCTGTGAAGAGATTCATTCTTATTAATTTGACGTCTGACATTTTATCTGGCATGTGTTCAATAGGTGTTATACTAATTTGTTCCTTATTGTTCAGAAGCTTTCTATCTTGGAGGAGATCTTGGTCTTCAGCTCATATCCATGTAAGTTGTGATATGTTTTTTACTCTTGATATTTTCTCATTCATCATTTGTTCAATCTTTTCTTTAATTCTTCAAGATAGTTGTATGGTTGTTGTGGATAAGAGATGTTTCTATTCTGCCAAGTGATTGCTGGTTTTCATTTGAGATTTATGATGCATATCAGCTAGAAGTGATCATGAATGCTAGTTGTTTTCTCTTTGATATTGATGATACTGTAGGTAATTTCAGGATATGATGTATGAAGATATTTGAAAAATTTTTGGTTGTTATCTCTTATGTTGTGATTTCTGCACATCTGTAAGTACAGCTGAGTACCAAGTGCTGGTCTGACTAGTAGCATATCAGTTAAGAACAGGCAGTAGGTGCTGGAATACTGTTGAAGGTGGCTTTTGTCTGTGGCACACCACATGATTTATGAGTGTGTATGGGTGAAAAATTTTGAGATTTCCTTCATGAATTCCCAGGTTGTTGTTGAGAATAATTGGTTAGGCTCTTCCTAACAGACTCTCCTTGTTTGTAACATGTAGGATGTGTTTTTCATATTTGTTAGAAGGTTGTTGATATTCTTTAAGAGGCGATGTTGCTAACATTGTGGCTTGTAAGAGCCAATTTTTTAGCTTTTGTGATATCAGGACAATTGTAATTTCAAATGATTCTTTCTGTGTCAATTGTTGCTGCTTGCTTTTAATAATGGGGATTTCTAGATTGGAGTTTCCCATTAAGAAAACCAAGATTATCCATTCAGCTGCTGTTGCATTAATTACAGGATTTTAGTTGTCAGTGAAATTAACTTGTTGAAAATCTTCTTTATATCCATACTCAGCTGCTTTGTGTATGTTGTTGTGTAATGATTTGATGGCATTGTTGTATGTATTAAATGGTGAATCAATATTAATGAGTGGTCATCATTCTTGGTTATGTTGAGTTGCTTTCAGCATTGTCCAGCATTCATTTATCATATCTGCATTTGATTGAAGTAATGTTTATTTGAGAGTTGTCAGGATCAATTATCTCATAAGTTTATGACTGAAACATCATATCTATTGCTAGTCTTTAATCCATTATGATGTGATATTGAGGCATGAATCTGTATAGTAGAATATCAATAAGTATCCATTTTGTGATGGAGACATTATTTTTCTACAGTGGTTCTTGGCAGTGTGTTTTACTTTATAGTGAAGAACAACTTTAGGTATGATTCCAAATCAAGGATTGTGTTGGGAATTAGGTTTTGTATTTCCACATAGATAAAGTTAGCCAAGATCTCCAATGTGTGAGCCTCAACTAGCACTAGGTTAATTCATTGCACCATTTTAATATTCAATCTATTCTTTTCTTTCAGTATGTACACTAGGTTCAGTGTTTCCCAGTCCATATTGATCAGTTCAGTTGATTTGCAAGCACTTATATTTTTTATCAGTTTTAGTAAGTTTTTTAGCTAGAAGTTTGCATCAAATGCAATGTGAACAATTTTTTGGAAGTACTCTCTGCTAAGTTTTTCCATCATAGAAGGTGCATAAAATATGATAGTGTTGACTTTTGGCTGTTTAGCAGCATCTATCATAATAGGTATTTTTTTGCAGTCAACTTGATTTTCACCAATTGTTAGTATGTCAAATATTGAGTCTCTGCCAAAAGATTATGTGTTGTTAAGTATCTGCTTCTTTTTGTAATAATAAAATAGGGGTGTAGCAGTTCACCATCCACTGTTGAAATTTTTGCTTTGTGTGTTGCAAATCTTTGTGACTGGCAACTGCTAGTTTTGGATGTGGATTCAGATGGAATTTTTTATTTTGAAAAGGTTGAAATGCCCACTCATTTGTGAGGTTGTGAGTGGGAAGATGATTTTGATTCAGCCAAGGTCTCATTTTTGGTAGCTGAAAGTGACCTGCAACTAGAGACATCAGATGTTGAGTCAAGTGCACTGTAGGTGCCTGAGAGTGACCTGCAACCAGATACAGATGCAGACTCAGAAGGCTGATAAGAGCCCCTCTTCAGGCTTATAAGAACAGCTTCTGCATTTCATTGTAACTGTTATGTAAAGGAAAAGTAGCTATGTTAATTTCCCAATCCTTATAATTAACATTATATTTAGCAATATGTTTAGATACTGTGTGTATATTCAGACTAGAGAATTTAATTTACATTTATACTTGTTATCAAAATAATCTTTGTGAATTACAGTATATCCTGGCATAAGGTAATGTTCATAATTTTCATCCTGAACTAACTTGAATATATTTAGGTTATTTACTCTGCATGATCAATATTGTGAGGTATCCTTTTAATGTTTAAATGTGAGTTATACTTTTATTTCCCAGATTGTAGTTGTTATGAGGGAGATCTTTCATTATTGTGTTGACCATCCCAATGAAAGGCTAATTTCCAGACTTGTTTTTTATTTATTACTGTGCCAGGTGTGTACAGATGTACACCTTGTCACCAGGCTTATGAATCTCCCCATAGATTTTCCTGTTGAAGTAACATTGTTGTCATATCATACTTTTTTCAGTGTTTGTGCACATAATTTTGTTTGTGATATTCATTTTCTTGATTAGTTGGTGACATAATCATTGTTGATTTTATCAGAGTATCCTTGGAATAGCATTGATACCAGTGTAGGAGCCGTATCTCCAAATATGGCTTTGTGGTGGCTTGTGTTGATGTATTATAAAAGTACTCCATCATTGGTAGGACTTGACTCCAATTTGTTTCTCTTAAATGGGATGTCATTGTTCACACTAGCTTCAGCATAGTTTGGCTTAATTGTTCATTCAATGGCTCCATTAGCATTAGGATGGTTTATTTTTGTGTGACTATGTATTATTTCCACTTTGATAATGTTTGATGCAAGTTGCTTTCAAATTGTTTTCCCTGTTCTGTGAAGAGCTGTTGCATAGGTCTAAACATGCAGAAACATTTCTTTATTATTGAATCAGCTGTTGTCTGCGACTTTATGTTGCATAACAGGACCATTTTGCTGTAGTTAGTAAATTGTCTAGCATTAATAATACATATGTGTAGCCTTCATCATCTTTCAATAGTTGTTCTATGTCTGTATTTATGATTTGGTTAGAATGATCAGCTCATATTGTTTCCAATGATATTCATTGACCAGGAAATCTATCCCTCTTGAGTAGGATGCATGACTGGCATTTGTTAATGAAATCTTCTATTTTTCTTCTTAACTGCATTGCTACAAAATTCTTGTGGAAAGTGATTTCCATTTGATAAATGCCTTTATGGCATTTCACATGGATCTTCTTTATTACATTGTGTTGGTAATATTCTAGTAGACCTATACAGTTGTGTGATGTTGAGCATGCTCATAGTATTCCACTTTCAATAAGTTTCCACTTATATTTCTTATAGTGGTGCATGGCAATGCTGTCTATTAGATGGTTTAGCTTTTCAATTCTTTGGATGATTTGTTTAAATACAATGTTGTTCTATTCTGCATTTGCTATCTCTTGTGCTATTATTTCTCTTTTTACATCAACAAAATACAATCAGAGACACAAACATGCTAAAGACATTTACTGATTTTTTACATTGAGCTCACCACATACATAGACACACACACAAATTTATTATTATTATATATTTCATATTTAGTTTGTAGATTAATTGTAACTTTTTAGCAAATATATTGCTTTGACTCTTATTGATAATGTCAGTAATATTGGTTTGCCATTTCTATTAGTGTTTATGTCTGGTAACTCTTTGTACTGGCAAAACAGGATAAAGTGGAATTCTCTGTGTTCTCCTTGTTCCTGTCCTTATGTCTGCATTTCTTGGAATTGCACTTTGATAGTAGTGTTTCCAGCTGTAAAGTTTCTGCCAAGGAATCTCACCTTTTTCTTTGTGATAATGCAATTTTTGGTGTTTATCTGTAGTCTGGCTTTGTTCAGAAGTTTTAGTGCAGTATCAATTGACTAGTGTTTGTTGACATTACTTGATCAAATGAGGATATCATCAATGTATGCAGCAATTCCTTTATCTAAGAATGTTTTCCATTTAGTAGTATCTTTGTAATGTATCATTGAAATGTGACGGGTGCATTGCAAAGGTCATATATAACCACTCAAACAGACTATATTGAGTAATAAAAGCAGTTTCATCTATGTCCTTTTCTCACATTGGATCCTGCCAATAGGCTTTGAAAAGATCTAGCATTGAAGATAGTTTGAATTGAGCTGCATTGCCCAGTATATCATCAATTCTAGGGAGTGGATATGCATCTTTCTTTGTGATGTTTTTGAGACTGTGGAAATCAATGCAAAGTCAAAATTTATCACCTAGTTTTGTGAATGTGGTTGGTGAGGTGTATGGATGTTTACTGTGTCTGATGATTCTATTGTTTAATAGTTCCTCTAGTTTATTAAACAGTTGTTTTCTGTTAAGAAGACTCTTCCTAATATTATTCTAAATGGTAGAGGTTGATATTGATGATATGGACATTCTGCTGAAATTTCACATTTTGGATTGTAATAAAAGCATGTTTCACTAATCCTTTAATGTTTATGTAATCTCCTGATATATTGATTAATCTTGACTTATCTTTTTTGTTTTGTTATCTCTTGTCCATCCTATGTTATTTACACAAGTGTCGGCCATGATGGTTATCAAAGCTCCTGTATTGACAATAGCTTTTAAATTGCAACTGTTTATTGTTATTGGGATCAAATTTCTGTGCAATAAATTGTTTTAAAAAAGATCTTGCTTGCTTGGTCTGAAGCATCACCCTTTCTAGTTTAAATCATCATCACAATGTTCTTCCCTCAATTCTATGTCTTTGCCTGTGTAAAATCCTTCATCTTTTACAACATAAATTACAGTTTTACAGTCTTTTTTGGTTTTTCTCTCCACATTGTTGGCATTTAACAAAAAAAATGGTTTATGGGTTTTTCTTCTAGAGTTTTCTGTACCAACTCTTTTTTTGATAAATTGTTGTTGTTGTCATTGTGCTGTGCTGGTGTTCTTTGTTGCCAATTCATTCTTTCATTGTTCTCTAGCATTTGCTGAATATTGACTGCTTTATTGATTAATGTTTGAACATCATCATCAATGTCAAATTTGTTCTCAAATCAATTTTTCATATTTTGAGGCAGTCTAACATGAAAATACAAGTTTAAATCTTGTTTATAATAATGTTTTCTAACTTACAGCTATATAACTGCATCTTGTATAGTTTTGAGTACATTTGTCATCAAATTGATTAGCCATAGCTTCAGTTAATTCATCAAAGTCAGTTTTAATCACAGCATCCAAATTTAGGTAAACCTGGAGAGCTTGACCTTCAAAAAGTGGGAGCTGTGTGCTTCCTTTTTCTTTTGTCCCATGTTGCTGGACTAGGTAAATTTAAAAAAGAATAAACCTTTCACAGAACATTTGGCTTTTTATATCAAATTTTCCAGTGAAATACTGTGGCATTTTCAGTAATTTAATATCTGACTTTAGAGGTTGATCAGGTAACATAGATATGTGTTTTTTAGATTTGGTATCAAATGTGACTTGTGGAGTTGATCACATTGGTGATGGTGATATCATATATCTGATAGTGGACAGACTAGGTAGTGGAGAGGATGGTATCATTAAATGATTGATTTCTGTATATTGAGGTACTGAGCTTGCTCGTGGATTACAATTACTGTTAGTGACTGGTTGTATGAGATTAGAAATAGTTTCTAGCATGTTAGCTTGAGATACATTTAAGTTTTCTCTAATAAAACTTAAAAATTAGTAAAATGTTGTTGGGATACATAATTATATTTTAATTGTCTTTGGCTACTGAAAGTTGGTTTAGTTTGAGCAGCATGTTGTTGGTTTTCTAACTTAGTAAGTCTTTTGCTTAGTTCCAGTACTAACTCAATGAATTCTGATTTGTTTAAGGCTTTCAAGATGGTGGCAGTATAAAAAGTTGGCATTTTTCTTTCAATAAACATAAATGGTTAGGAGAGAGGAGTATTTTAGTATTGCACACAAAAAAATTAGAGGTTTTCCTTAAGGTATAAGTTCTGAAAGAGTTAGTTTTTCATTTGTAAAATTGGAAATTTTCATTGAAGATTTTTAATACTTAACAATAACTTACAATTTCAATGAGGTGTTGAAGTTTCTTATTTATAAGAACAACATAAAAAAGTTAATAATCAGTTTCAAAGGTTAATTCTTTACACAGTTGTTAGTCACCATCTAGCATCATTAGGGTTAGTATATAGTATAACCATGGCCAATACCAAGTTATTCCATTCAAATGTACTATCATCTACTATTGAGTAGGCAGAAAGATTCCATTCACCATTTGATACACAATTAACATGAGAAACACAACCATACTCTTTCAACAAAGCATTTTAAATATTAGCAATGATTGAGAAGACATTGCAGGGAGTTGTATTAATATGTAATTGAGTAAGTAAAAAGGATTTAATATTCACATGGAAATTACAGCAAAAGTGAGGCAAGAATTTAATCATAAAATTTAAACATTAATGAAATGAAAAAACTAAACTCCCTCAAAGAGAAGGCTTATGTCCCTGTGTAGAACCTTGAGCTGATTTACATGGCAATACATGGCAGCACAACTCCAGATAGGCTCCAATCACACATTAGTTTAGAATTCACATACAATAAATCTAATGATAACTTGAAAAAAACCAAACTTTCAGTGTTACAAGAAATTTATTAAAATGCAAACAAATACTTAAAAATATAAATTTGATTTCAATTCAAATATTATTAGGGAAACATTTTCAAATGAATGACATGATGCACATTTGCCACTAGAGGAATACAATAATTAATGTCAAAATTACAGTTTGCTTGTCCACATTTATTACAAATTAGAATAAATTTGTGTGCAAGTTGTATTGGATTTGGGTCAGATCAGCTTGAATGCAGTGGCAGGTTTGAGGAGGGGGTGGTTTCAAGACCCCAAGCTGATATATAAACTGGCCATTATAAATTATCATTCTTTCAGTTTGAGAAATTCTGGAGCCTACTGTAGTATCACCGGTGCAATATACATGGCATTTTTGTGGCATTACATTGCACTTTCACTTAGAATTTACATTGCATTTTGGTAAATATTGTTCATTTTTGCCAAATAACAAAATAACAAAAATGCCACCAAAGTGCCACGTGGCACAATCACAAAAATACCACCAAAATGCAATTTAACAAAATAGCCAACTTGCCATCTATATTCATATAGGAAAATAATCAAAATACACCCTAGTTAAGACATTATAAAATATATAGTAAATCAGCAAAATTTAACTAATAACTATTTTGAAAATTTTATATTCCATAGTTCAATGATATTACATTAGTTGCAAATTAGCAATAATACTAAAATGTGCAGTTGCCTCAATCATGTACAAATGAAATATTTATGGCATAAAAGAATTCTATGAACAAGCTTAAAATAATTTAATGCATATAACATAGCATTAATACCAAGTGTGCACTTGAGCAATCCATCATATTGCACTAAATTCAATTTATTATAGATTGTATAAAAAATTACCATTGTCAAATTCTCTTGAAATGCTGATCATTGTGTAAATTAGTTTAAGTAATATCTTATAAAATATTTAAAATTGGCCTTACTATATTTGCATGGCAATAAAAGAAAATGGGTTGACAGTTACTAATGAAATTCACAGTGGGTTTTGAATTTGCACTAAAAGATGTAATGAGAAACTAATTTTCAAAAATTGCCTAAAATATATTGTAAATAACAATCAATTTTTTGACTAACTTGAATATAGAGAACATTTCTGCAACTCTAGTGTGAATGAAGTAGTTACAACATCTAAGCAAAACAATTAATATAATGTAAACTGTTTTAATCATGTAAATTAAAATTAATTAAAATCAATAAAACTGATCAGCATTTCAAGAGAAACTTTCTTGTCTACCTAAATAAACTAAATTATGATTAAATTACAGTAAAATTACAGTAAATTAATGTCTAATCAGTCTTCGCCATCAGACTTGATTGCTAAATATAAAAATGAATATAAAAATGATTATATATATATATATATATATATATATATATATTAGGGCGGTGCTCAAATAAAAAAAATTGATACTCCTAAAAGACACCTTCCAGAAATATGACAATGAATTTAAAATACCACCTTGCAAGATTTCATTTCATTTTGAAGTGTTTAACCCATGCCTCATTGATATCACAGATTCTGAATTTTTTACTTAAAGTGCTATGAGCTAATGATAAGATTTTATAAGTAATTAGAACACTGCAATCCGTATTTATGTTAGTAGCACCTGTTGTGTTGCGTATTTCTTGTCAGTAAGCTTAGTTAAAACTTACAGTTTTAGAATCGTCCACGTTCAGTGTAACATATAATCTCTTATAATGAATCCAATTGTAATACCATATAATGTAACCATTAAATAACCAACTATTATTCAGAAAAAATTGTATTAAATAAACAGCACTTTAAAATGTAATGTATCTTTCATGCATAAATAAATAATTGAGAACACATGTAGTTTGACATGAAGAGAATAAGAACATTACAAAAAAGTTTAGAAATTGTTCCTTTTTTGAGTCTGGAAACTTCTTCTGATGCGTTGTGATGATTTGCAATAGTGCTTGCCTTTGTGATTCGTCATTTTTACGGATAGAACCATATTCTTCCACAAGTCGTACTCCGTGTTCCTCATGGTCTTTTACCACTGTCAAGCCAGGAGCAACTTGCTTCGCCTCAAGGAAAGATTGGTCATGTTTCAATCCCGCCTTGTTTTTCTGAAACCAATTTGTTGGAACTTTGAGAATTTGAAAAAAAGTCAAAGTATTGGAGTTGACAAAGTCAGATATCCATATTTGAAGCCATTCACTCAATTGCTTGATGGTATTGCTTGCAATTTCTTTCTTCTGCTCAATTCTGGATTTCTTTTTAGAGAATCTACCATTTTAGCCTTCATTTTATTGTCCACATGATCATCAAAAAAATGGGAGACCAACTAAGATTTCATTCAGATACCACATGTGGCGTATTTAGACCTTCAGAGCGATATTGGTAATGAAGGCATCGGTCTGCCGAAACTCTTTCAAATGTTTTGGACGTCTCAAATCATTGAGCAGTGCTTGCACAGATTGTGGAGCACTGAACCGCGTTTCAGAATACACAAGGCAAATGAAGACATTCAACCTTCAAAGAGCTTGAATTTCATTGCAGTTCATGTAAATTTGAGAACAGAACATGAATACTTTTAGTGAGTAAAGGGCCTTTGCCATCCTTCGAGCTCTGTGTATAGGTCCAAGAGATCTTATGCGGGTACCAAGTGGTGGCATTCCAACCATATAAATGATGACAAGCTCAAGTAGCTCTCTGTAGTCTTTGTGAGTCTGTAACTTTTCAATCGATTCAGCTGCAAAGCACAATGCTTGATTAAGTAAGCTTTGATTGTGTGAGAATTTGCTTTGGTTTTCATATCAGAATGACCATCGTCAAAGTGATCATGAGCAATGTCATGCCATTCACATTGAAATCGTTTGAACATTTCGATGTCAGGCCCAGATAATGCAGGAAAAAGAAAGTTGAAAACTACTCAAAAGGATTTCGAGAATATGATGGCGGCAAGCTAAATGGAGGAGTTCTGGTTCCAAGCTTTTTTTGTAAAAAGCACACATGCACCACTGTTAACTCCGGTGTTGGTTGCTGCGGTATCAAAGGACATGGCTATAACGCCGTTTTCGATCTGATACTGTATTAAAGTAATCACAACCGCTGTTGCAATCAATTCTCCACTTCCATTTGGTAATTTCGGAATACTCAAAAGATGCTTATAACCCTTTGTGTTTGAAGTGAGAATAGCTAAGCAAGACACCCTCTCTTGACTTTAACATGTAACAGGAAGCAATTTTTCATCCCAATGAACTACAAGCGGTTCTTTTGCCATCTGTATGTCTTTCATTATTTCTACTAGCGCTGCACGATTTTTGATGCAACATCGACGAACAGTCCATCGATTCAGTGCAACTGTCTGAGGATCATGTGCTAAGGATTTTGAAATAGATGCAATGTTGTAAACTGCCATTGTGTCACTTACTTTGAATCGATCAAGTGCCGCTGCAACCTCAGGACTCACAATGTTGATAGGACGAGTCTTATTTGACGGTTGGTAGGGCGCATGAACTTCATCTGATGATTAACATGTAGACGCTCCGCCTCAAATTGAAAATCTTGATCAAAGATTTCATAAAATCAGCCTCCTTAGTCTTGAGGTTGAACCTCCTTCGTTTCATAGAATTTTTCAAGACAAGAAATTGATGCTGTTTCGTGGTTGTTGGGAGTTGAGCTCAATTCGAAAACTCGAAACAAACAGATACTGTTGTTGTTGCACTTTTTCTCAGTGTACGTTTTTATTTTCTTGTATAATAGAAAAATAGAGATAAAGCTTGTTGTAGAGTAGGAGTTTACACCAGTAATTCGATCAGAAGTAAAGCCTACCAAATAAACATAATCTGCAGAGTGAGTAGAAACTGCCATCTACAGAAGAAATTGAACAATATAGTCGAAACGCATGAGTTTATGTAGACACTTCAGCAAATGATAAGCTGATTATTATTTAGTCAACATACATAAACATTGCAATGCTTAATAATCGATGTTTTTGTTTTTTTCACACTGACACACATTAGGACGAATATTTATAGTGGTGGTAGATAATTTGTAATCAAAGATGTTTCACCTACTGATAAAATTCTTCGGTAATTTATAGCTTTTTGGGTGAAAAACAACAATATTTGACATTTATGAGGCTAGGCTTAAACTCTTCCAAATTAAATGGAATTTTGAAGGGTGGTGTTTTGACATAATTGTCACATTTCTGTAGGGTCTCCCGTAAGAAAATCAATTTTTCTTTATTTTTGCATCACCCTAATATATATATATATATATATATATACATCACAAAAAATTAGTTTAATCATAAGTTTGCAAATGCATCTGTTATGATTTTAATAAATCATTAGGAAACTAAGTTACATCTGGGAACGAGAACTAATGAACACTTAAGATGTCATCTTAATTCAGGAATTTTTAACCTCACAATATTTTACTAAAAAAATAATCCTAAAAATTAGAAACAATGTATATATATATATATATTTAAATATAATATATACCTTCAATTTCTTTAAGAAGAGATTGAAAATTTGAAATACCCCTATTTGGAGCATCACCATTTCTAATAAACCTTTTAAAATTTAATTTGCATGCCAAATTTAAGGAAATAATCAAATTCATAATGCTCGAGATTAAGGCAGCTGAATTTCTACCACCCAACCAATGACTTTATACATGGAATCAGACTTGTCAACGAGCCGAGCAACTTTTGTTTCATACAGTTTGATTATTTTAAGACCCAACGATGGGTAGGGCCCTTGCCCGGTCCGTAGTTCATACCCATAAAAATAGGCCCGTCGTTTTGTCCGTACCCGTATCCTAAATGTTTCTTTACTAAAATAGCTTGAGAATCATAACACCTATCAATGTAGTTTACGCCAAAAACGAATTTAAGTACAATATAACATCGATTTTTTTAACCAACCCGGATTTACCGCCCAATTCGGGGTTGTACGAAGCCATTACTAGTGAAAAACTGCGCCACCTCGTGTAC
>CABFPE010001075.1:31241-43001 GCA_900660155.1 Hofstenia miamia | reverse complement strand
TATAAGGCAATTCCAAAGAATTTACTTCATCAAATTTACATTGAGTTACTTTCTATTTATATCATTAATCAAACAAGTACCTGCTGCCTTTAAAATTTGAATTTGTGTAGACTCATCTGTGTGTTTTAGCTAAAATTAACAAGGAGTGAATCATCCTTAATTTTAGTCAAATAGTTTGCCAATAGGCACTTGCTTATACATTTGATTATTAAATCTTAGGTAGTATATTCAATCACAATAAATGCTAATTTAATGTTTCTTCTTCTTTTCTCTTTAATCTTAGTTTATTAGCTGCTTATTTGTTGGATTATGCTACATAAAACTCGGAAATTTCTAAACTTAAAACATAATGCTTTCAATGCTATACACAGCTTTACAATTATCAAAGTGTTAACATTAACATTTTTCTTCATAGTCAATGAGTAATATTTGATAATCATTGTTCCTTTTGTGGAATCCTGACTACTACTTTACATGAACTGCTTAACTATGTTTTATAATTAAATTATCAAACCGTAAACAAATAGTAAAATAAGTTGGTTTCAAAGAATATATTTCATCAATCTTACACTGAGTTGCTTCTAGTTGTACGATAAATCAAAACAAGTACCTGCCTCTTTTAAAATTTAAATTCACATAGACTAGTCTGAGTGTTTTACTAAAATTAACAAGAGGCGATTTGTCCTCAGATTTTTGTCAAATGGTTTGCCGACAGGCACTTGCTCGTACATTTGTATATTAAATCTTAGGTAGTTAATCAATCACAATAAATGCTAATTAAATTTTTCTTCTACATTTTCTTTCGATCTTGGTTTTAGCAGCTTATTTGTTGGATTATGTAACATCCTCCACCTAGCTTGTTACGCTTTGTCTATTGGGAGGAGTTCTATCATCCAAGGAAACAACCATTATTGATCCCACAATGGTTCACTGCTGGAACCCCTGGCCAACAATGGCCAATCATTTGCCATTTAGTTGCCAACCAAAACCAACAAAACAAAAAGTTTTAAAAATCTTAAGATTCCACAATTTTACAGAGAAATTACTATATTATTGTATGTAACATAAGCATTACATTAAAGTTTGAATTCAATTTTCAAAAATTATTATTTATCAGTTTCTCATAGCCATTAATGTCCCTACAATAGCCCAATAATGGCATCTAGCGAATTTAATAATTTGCAATTATCACTGATCAAATTAAATTTTCATAACAAATGAATTTACTTAACCTTTCGTATTTGATAGCACAATTTAGTATGCCGGCTCCTGTTTATATGAGCACTTTATGAATTCTATTGCTTGTATGTAGCAAGGTGTTCCATCTTAAGTATAATATCCTATACACAGTTTTAACTGTATCCTTAAACGACTTAAGATAGTATTATTTCAAAATTGTACTTAATTTTAAATTTAAACATTTTTGTTAAATTTGACAGATTTTTATGCTTACTGTTATCTTTTATAAACAAAATATTCTTTCAAATTTCTAACAAATGTTAGTATCAAATATGCATGACACGATCTGAAAGGTATCCTTCTGTACTTTGTGGGGCTTGTGTTTGCTTAAACTGTAATGTCCCATGTTGTTCATCCTAATAGGATCCTACTAATTCCTAGAAATTCCTACTAATTCCTAGCAATTCCCGGAATTTCTTAAAGGCACCTTTTAGAAAATAATCTAGGAATTACTAAGATCCTATTAGGAAATTCCTTGTAAATCCTAAAATTTCCTGCAAATACTTATCTGGAATTCTAAGGATTTTGTAGTACTTGTGGATATATATTTACATCATTGTGTTCACATAAATTCAACATATAGCATTAATTATGCATATTTAATGCAAGTTAATGCATTGTATTTAATGACAAAATAGCTTTGTATAACAAAATCTAATTGAAATTAAGAAATTGTCTTCATATAAATGCGATTCACAATTGTTGGAATCATATTCTGCACATTTTACATTATTAAACAATTAAGACATTTGCACTGTCTCAAATGAAATAGAACAACGTCCCAAGCCCTGACCAGACCCAACGGCCCATCCCACTTGCAACTAACTCTGTGCTAGCTGTCATGTAATTAAGTTTTCAATACAAACTGTTACATTATATGTGATTATGTGATGCTTGTAATGTTTATAATGCCAACTTTCCTTGATGAGTTTTTTTAGTGTTGCAATCTATAATAGTCGAATTTTCTTGAATACAATTCACAAAATCATTGATAAATTATTTAAATTTCAGAATCATAAAGTTTTTATTGCTTTCCAAAACCGTTATTTATAATAAAAAACATAGTTAACAGACGAGTTTGATTTGCATATCATATATATATATATATATGCTCTGGTTCGATCAGGCCACAAACAATTTTATTATGTTACGCACAATGTCGTCATCAAAAAAATTCGCAAAAATAACTATTACATGTATTAATCCAAAATTTACAGCGTCAGTCATAGCAAAACAGCAAGTACACGTGATTTCGTCTCAGACAGTCGGCAATGGAATTTTAACACATTGGATTACAAGATTTACAAGACTTACATATCTTGGCAAGATTTATGTTAAAATTTACATATCTTTCCAAGTGGTTTTGCAATTTTCATATTGATGGGTGGTAACTAACACCACGACTACCATGCTAGAACGTTAGCAAAATTGCGTGGGAACTGCTGAACATAGCATTTTAATTTATAAACAAGCATTACATGAAATATTTCATTCTGCAAAATATTTCTGTAACACTGTCTTAATACATGGATATAAATTATTTTAGCGATTGCGCTAAATAGACTGGTGTTTTTATGACTTTTCGAAGTCTTTCTGAATGGCAAAGCAATGCACATTGTAGTGCTGCTGTTCTTCAACTTCAAGGGAAGTATTTGATAGCTTTTGAGGAAATTTCAGTTTTATGAACTTTGAGTTATATAACTCCGGGGCGATATAGGATTAAGATTCTAAACTGAAATTCAATTGCTACGATTAATTTAAATAATTGTAGAATAAATTTTTGCAAATTGAATTTTATTTAAAGTGTTTCAAGGAATTGTGACATGTACAAAGTATTACTACAACAACTAGATAAAGACTTATTTGCATTTTGGAAAACTTGCATGTGTACACAATTTTGAACAGTATTATTAAGAATTTTTTATTTTTTATTGTATAATGCTTGCCAAGCTTTCCATGCTATGATACAATAATTGCAAATATATGGATAACTAATTTGTGAAATTATATTTGGCTAGCAATGCAAGCAATGATTTTATTCTTTCCAAGCAATGTATTCGACTTCGACTAGGGATTTCATACATTAAATGATGCTATGAGGAACTTTTACTTGCAAAATTTAACCAAATATTTATAAATATTAGAGATATATAGTAAATGTAGGTATTTCTAGTCTTAATATAATAAAGAAACTTGATATTGCTAAGTCAAACCTATAAGCATATGCTACTAAAAGCTATAAACCATTCAACATAAAACAATGATCTGCAATTTCTTTGATTTCTAACAGAAAATGTGTTTCTTTAAAGATAAAAATTAACAGTCTGAATTGAGGAATGTGTACTTTCTTTAATTTTATGCAAGAATTGCATATCCTTAATGATCTTAAAGTATAAAATTACCTTTCTTTAAAGATCTGCAATTTCCTCAAAGATTTTAATGTAAATTGAAGTTTCTGCAGTTTTTAAAGGTTGTTCAACTAGGATACCGATTGCGCAATTAAAGAAATTCTCAAATTGCGCTATCAAGAGAATCTATTTGATTAAAGAGAAATAACTTTGTTTGATGCTATTTTCTGTTTACCAGCTAATGTCTAGCATTTAGTAAGCTAGAGTTTTTCAAAAATAATAAACTGAGCTCAATGCAAGACGACTGCACTATGCACAACATCGTAGTTTTTAATTGAATGTGACGATTGCTTGCCGTCAAAAATTTATATTCTAACATTTAGGTGGCAAAAATTATATCAAGTTTCAGACTATAATAATGCAAATTTTGAATTCAAAGAAGTAGTGTTTTTCATTTCTACCTAAATATTCGCATTTTTGCGCAATAATGTACAAACAAAAGATGATTCGCTTAGGCTAGCTTCTATTAATTTTTTAAGTGAATTGCTCTTAACAAATGCATCCAAAATATTTTCAACAAAATACAAAATACAAAAAATTTTTTTTTGAATGATAAAGAGGGGCACAGATAATTTTCCTTTTATGAAATTGTTTATTAGGTGTTTGTAGTGTTTTATATAGAAAAAAGAATGTCAAAAATAATGCATTTATATATGTATATAAATATATATATATATATATATATATATATATATATATATACATATATATGTATATATGCATGCTAGTTTGAAGTAATGAAACTTTATATTTGTAATTAATATTTTAGAATCTCCAAGTACGCCATACCTGAAGAATCAATTAACATGGAAAGCAGACATAACTTGCCTGTAATCAGCTGCTCTTAAATGTTTAGTTCAGGTAAATTTCTCCCCCTAGAAAGAAGATATTAAAGTGTAGCTTTTCAATCAGATACTTATCTAATTTTCATGCCTGTCACAATTAGTAGCAAGATTTATCAATTATAGTATTTGATATTTTTCAGGATTGGTGGACTTAAATCACTATATGATTGAAATGCGATTAATTCTTAAATTTAATTTGTTGCCAACTATTTTTTTAATGCAACAACTTTATTATTAAAAACGGATTTTCACAAAAAATTGATTTAAATTGAAAAAATCAATTTTGTAATTTTCTAAAAATTCCAATTTTTCCAGAATCCTGGGAATTTTTACTGAAAATGAAAACTGTTTATACAAGATAAGCGAATATCCAAAAAGTATGGACTGTCACGTCTTAAATAACTTTTATATTTCCTATATTTCATATTTTTGCAACGCACTTCACTAATAGCAGTAGAAATAAACATATTTTACACTTATTATTTAGTGGCTGTTAAACATAAGTTTTCCAATCATAATGCGAATGAAATTTGGGAGCAGTGTCGGGTTGCAATCCACCAACTTGGTAGGGATTTGCAAACAAGTAGACGTACAAAAAGTAAAATAAATTAGAATTTTTTAAATGTTATCAATAATTTTTAGGACAAGGGAGTGGAGAAGAACTACATTAAATAGTGTTATATTTTTTTTAATTTATTTAATGCTTTGTAGTAACTACTTTAATATGTGTAATGGGCCAATTAGATTTAGTACTTACTTTTGAATTTCTCGAATATAAATATTTAGGACACATTACTTTAGATACTATTGTTAATTTGTGCAATTTTAAAAGGTACATTTTATTTTATTTTTATAAATCTTTAGTTTAGATGTTTAAGCAGTACAAGATGTTTTAGAAATAGTAAAGAAATTTCAGCTTTAGTTAATCGAAATAGGTAAAAATTTACAATTTTAAAATTCGCTTTAATATATTCTGCATAATTGGACCATTGCACAATCCCAAGTTTATAGATATAAATTTATATAACAGGTTATTTTAGCATGCATATGTAAATATATATATATATATATATACATATATATATATATATATACGGCATTCGTATAAAATAACAGTAGTCATTTGTACATTTTATATAAGTGGCATGCATATTCGGCATTTTTGCATTATCAATACGTATATTAGGCATTTGTGTAAAATATTATATTCGGCAGTTGCATTAGGGTAAAAACTTCAGTAGCATATTTGTTCAGTTACAAGTGCGGTAATAATCCAAGATATAAGCTTTGAATTTACAGGAAATATCTTTATGATACTTTAGAAAATGTTCCGAGATTTTCTATAACTTATTTTGTAAAAAACGCAACTTTATGCAATCTTTCGTTGTAACACCCACTTAACAGTTTTTTTCTGCATTATTTGGCATTTATATTAAAGAATCAAGATGAATTAAGTGGCACAGATCAATATCCCAGTCCGAAAACTCTGTATTTGATATTTTCTAAAATGAGAGAACTTACTAAAAAGAAGAAAAGCTAATGCATTTGAAATCAACATTAATTACTATTTTATGTCAAAATCCTGTACATTTAATAAGTAACTAAAATCCAATGAAACTAAGATAGTTATTTGGTTAAAACATAAACAATGTTTTTCAGCATGTATCATCTTAAAAGCAGCTAATATACAGGTTTGTTCAAAAGATAATCTGACAAAAGATTATCTTCGATAAAATTTTCTCATTATTTTCCACCCAATAACCTATTTTATACAGCGGATTATTGACTCGATAACCTGTTAGTGTGTATGGCATAAATGATGTATTGATTGGGATACGATTTTTCCCATTTTTAATGTACGAATTCGCGCATGAGAATTAAAAATTCGCAAATTTAAATTTGCATGATCCGCAAATATCGCCTTTCTTAACATAAAAAAATGATGTTGCATATGCAAAACCATTTACTAGTTAATTATAACCATTAATATGAAATGTTCCTATTGAAATTGATAATAGAAATTGTTATTTGATGAAAGAAAAATGTGTTCTTATCAAATTTATGAAGAAGCATATAATCACGAAAACTCAACATTTGTCCAACAGGCGGTCTCAAAGATCAAAATGACTCTGCAGCAGGTTAGTGATTTCTATGAGTTAAAACAATATTGGCATGTTGAAAACAGGGTGTCTGCAATGTGTTTCTAAATGTTATTTTCCAAATTCTTATAGGGTTGTTCGAGTCAATTATCAATAAATATTTAAATGTTCTTAAAATATTAATTACCAATCAATGATCTTAACGAATATAAAATATTTTTTTAATAATTTTTTTAAAGGATATGTATATATAGATTACTTGCTATGTAGTGATTTGAACATGTTTTTGTTTGTTTTACAATTACGAAAAAATTCTTTAAAGATATATAAAATAGTCAGAATAATGCAGTTCATAATGCAATGTAAAAGTTTATTAGAATTTGAGTCAATTCATACACCTTGTCCTTCTAGGTATAAGTGAAAAGGAAACCTTCTAGAATAGTTCTTGTAAGTTAAGTTTCACATGAATAATACGCATGCAAAAATATTAAAGTAAAAAAATTTCAGAAAATTATATTGTAAATTAATTGCATGCCAGTAATGAACCTTTTGCAAATGGGTCAATTCGCCTACTTGGCCCTTCTAGTGCAAATCTCATTACTATGCTAGTTTTTGTTTATATTTATATAAATGTAATGGAAATTTTACAAATAGTCAATGACAATATTTCTGAAGCTTCTGAGTGCATTCTTGCAATTGTGAATGTTTTAGCTAATAGTAGTGTTTGTGTAATTCAATAACAAGTTATCGCATTTTCAAAAATGACATTATTCACATTACGCCAAAAATGTATGTGTGTAGTTCGAAACTTATTGATTACAATATTCAAAGATTACAGTACAAGCCACGGATTAATTCCGTTTGAGATTAATTACAACTCAATATTTTATAAGCCATAAATTTGGCGGACTTTTTAATATTTTAATTTAGGCTTTGTACATATGCTGATTCGAACCTAAAATCCCATAGGTAAATGCCGAATTTCAGGTTCTATTGGAACGGCTTACGAAATTTTTTAATGCATTTTTGTGTTAATGGCTTTGAGTCACAGCTCTAATAAAACCATTGAAAAAATTATATATTCTTCAATTGTATGGTCGTAATATATTAGCAGGCTAGTTCAATATCTTATCGTCGATAGTATTTTTTCAAAAAGCTAAAAATAGATTATTTCGATAACGATTTCATCCAAGATAGATTATCTAGATAATCTAGATAATCTTCATTGAAATTATATACATGTAACTGTAGATTGTTGTAATTTATATAGTATCTCTTGAAAAAATAGCAAAATACTATAAATGTCAACATGACAATGCAGGTAAATTTTGAGACAATTTCAGGAACTATTCATTCTATGTTTTGTAGCATCAAAAGTTATTTTATAAAAAAGTCGTGATGTTCTTGTCCAAACCAATAAGGTAGAAACATCATAAAAATAACAAATGGTTCTTGATTTCCGATTGGATTATAATGCATTCATATTCTAATATATGTACTACACACAATGTTAAAGCATTAGAAACAATTATCTAAGCTGGAACATTTCATATTAATAGATATAATTAACTAGTAAATGGTTTTGCATATGCAACGTCAATTTTTTATGGTAAGAAATGCGATGTTTGCGGATCATGCAAATTTAAATTTGCGAATTTTTAATTCTCATGCGCGAATTCGTACATTAAAAATGGGAAAAATCGTATCCCAATCAATACATCATTTATGCCATACACACTAACAGGTTATCGAGTCAATAATCCGCTGTATAAAATAGGTTATTGGGTGGAAAATAATGAGAAAATTTTATCGAAGATAATCTTTTGTCAGATTATCTTTTGAACAAACCTGTATATTAGCTGCTTTTAAGATGATACATGCTGAAAAACATTGTTTATGTTTTAACCAAATAACTATCTTAGTTTCATTGGATTTTAGTTACTTATTAAATGTACAGGATTTTGACATAAAATAGTAATTAATGTTGATTTCAAATGCATTAGCTTTTCTTCTTTTTAGTAAGTTCTCTCATTTTAGAAAATATCAAATACAGAGTTTTCGGACTGGGATATTGATCTGTGCCACTTAATTCATCTTGATTCTTTAATATAAATGCCAAATAATGCAGAAAAAAACTGTTAAGTGGGTGTTACAACGAAAGATTGCATAAAGTTGCGTTTTTTACAAAATAAGTTATAGAAAATCTCGGAACATTTTCTAAAGTATCATAAAGATATTTCCTGTAAATTCAAAGCTTATATCTTGGATTATTACCGCACTTGTAACTGAACAAATATGCTACTGAAGTTTTTACCCTAATACAACTGCCGAATATAATATTTTACACAAATGCCTAATATACGTATTGATAATGCAAAAATGCCGAATATGCATGCCACTTATATAAAATGTACAAATGACTACTGTTATTTTATACGAATGCCGAATATATATATATATATATGTATATATATATATATATATATGTACATATGCATGCTAGTTTGAAGTAATAAAACTTTATATTTGTAATTAATATTTTAGAATCTCTAAGTACGACATACCTGAAGAATCAATTAACACGGAAAGCAGACTTAAATTACTATATGATTCAAATGCGATTAATTCTTAAATTTAATTTGCTTCCAACTATTTTTTTAATGCAACAACTTTATTATTAAAAACGGATTTTCACAAAAATTGATTTAAATTGAAAAAATTAGATTTTGTAATTTTTTAAAAATTCCAATTTTTCCAGAATCCTGGTATTTTTACTGAAAATGAAAACTGTTTATACAAGATAAGCGAATATCCAAAAAGTATGGATTGTCGCGTCCGTCTTGTAAACATAAATTGACGACCTGGGACCCCTGAAGTACTTGTATTTTCAGACTTTTGGCAACAATTGCAATGGTTTAAAGGAAGATGCCTCGCGCTAAAGTTGATAAAGCTGATCTGAGATCAAGATATTCATCCAAATACGAATGTTTACGAGTTTCTGGTACAAGCCTGGTATGCAATTATTGCAACGATGTTATTTCTTACGATCGCAAGTCATCCGTTATTCAACATATGACGAAGAAGTCACACATTGAGCGCTCTCAAGTCAGTTCATCGGTTTATACCAATTGACGATTTCTTATCCTCTGATAATGCTTATGTTTATGATATCGTAGAAATTTTTTATTCTGCAAATATACCTCTCAATAAGTTGAACAACTCCTCCATCAATAAAATCTTATCCAAGTGTACAAAGAAACCGACTCCGGCCGAATCAATGGTTCATCTGAATTACATACGCTACTTTTTAATAAGAAATTTGATGAGATGAAACAAACAACCCTCAAGAAATAGTGGATATCAGTCGACGAAACAGCTGATTCTCTTGGAATCAGACTTGTTAACGAGCCTAGCATCTAATGAGAAGAGCCGAGCCGAGCCGGGCTTGAGCAGAGCATTTGATATACAATGAGCCTTTATCAAATTGAGCAAATTTAGTGTTCTGCTCTTTAATTTGCTTATGCAGACTTTTGTTACTTTTTATTCAATAAACCTTTCTTATAATCATTTTTTAAAATGTTTATTAAATAATTAGGAAGAGCTATGTAAAAATTTCTGAGAATTCAGTATTTTTTGAAAAAATATCGAGCTAAAACGAGCCTCATTGAACTATTCTATCTGGCGAGCCGAGCCGAGCCAAAAATATTCAAAAGTAAAATGAGCCAAGCCGAGCCAAGATTAAAAATGTCGGCTCATTGACAAGTCCTGTTTATCTCGCGAATATGGAGATGCTAGATAGCGTCAACCACACCACGATAGCACGCTTCATCAAATCTACTATTGAAAAATTATCGAGTGATCCAGATGATTTTTTAGCTTGCATAACTGATGGTGCCTCCTATATGAAGAAGGCAATGTAAGGTCTTCATGTTAGGGATGCCCAAAATTTTCTGAGTAAAAGTCGATTTAAGATGAGATTTTAGAAAGTGGATTTTTTTGTCAAAGCTTGCAATTAATCTTTGGGCATCCCTGTCACAGGTTCTCATGCCAAAACTCCTGCATATAACTTTTCTGGCATGCGCTATTCATCGAGTTGCTGAGAAAATTAGATTGAAAAGCCCCATTGTGGATGATCTGCTTGTTGCAGTGAAAAAGATTTTCAAGAAGGCCCCACTGCGGCGGCAAAAATTAGCTGAGAAAGGGGGTTCAGATGCCTAAGGAAGCTTGTATTACTTGCTGGGGCACTTGGCTAGAATTGGTGGAATATGTTCATGTGTTAGTTACCACCCATCAAATTGAAAATTGCAAAACCACTTGGAAAGATATGTAAATTTTAACATAAATCTTGCCAAGATATGTAAGTCTTGTAAATCTTGTAATTCTTTGCAAGTAATATGGATGTACTTGGCAAGATCTAACAAGTAAAATGTAAGTAACTTTTATTTTTTGCAAGTCATTAAATGATTTTTTTATTTTAATATATGTATAAGTTTTTGCTAAACACATTGACAATTCCATATTTGGAAACAGGCCTCAATTATAAAGCAAAGTCAGGTCAAAACACATATATTTTAGGTACATGTCAGACCTGTGGCCTTGACTTTCCAGTTTATATTCATCCTCTATTTAGGACAGAGATCCGGGTCCTGATAGGGTACAAGGATTCCAATTTTCAAAAATACAATGCACGCTGTACTGACTCCTTATTAATAGTTGAACTTGACTTGCTGTTCAGTACGGATATTTTATATTATATTGTCATAACCCAGTAAAATGAAACTTACAAAACTATCAAATATTTGCAAGTATTGTGCAAAAAATCTTGCAAGATATAAGTATTTGCAAATACTTTGCAAGTTTTGTAAGTAGTTTTTTGAAATTTTGATCGGTACCTAAATAATATAAAACGTTTTGAGGAAGTCTTATATTGATATAAAACGTTGTAAGACGTTTTAATATACATATTATGAATTTTCTAAACATTAATAATACAATTCTAGTCTATTGTTGAATGCCCTCTAGTGTCAACCGATGGTATTGTAATACATTTACTAAACGTTTGTTAAACGATTTTAAACCATTTCTAAATGTCTTCTAAGCTGTTTCTAAATTTTTAAAATGCACATTGTGAACATTTCCTAGACTTATATGCTATTTCTAAGCGTTTTT
>CABFPE010001074.1:30744-57448 GCA_900660155.1 Hofstenia miamia | reverse complement strand
GTCATTTATTTCTGCAACACAACATCTTCAATACTTCTAAAATTGAAGGGGGATTAACAACAGTAATTTTTTTATCAAAAAATCTAAGTTTTCATAAAATTTCCCCACTCAGTAGTACTGAGTCAGTACCCGATCCCAACCCGACGCGAAACCCGAAATCAGGTAGGGTTTATTCAGGTAGCTGATGTCACTTTCAATATAACAGCCCAATATACTTGTCTGTTAGATGACGATGTAAAAAACTTACTGGTCATATGTTAGCCATACAACTGATTTATAATTTTACATAGTTTTGGTTCTGTGTTATGGTTAGAGTAATTAGTTGCTGTAAATTGAAAGTACGGTTATGGGCAAAACTGTTAAAGTTAAAGCCAATAGGGGTACATTTGAACCTCTTATGGATGGATACGGGTATGAGAAATACTTTTTCTTCTTTTATTCTCAACTATGTAGTGTAACATTTCAATAATCTTGAATAAGAATAGAATAACTTCTATAATCATATATTATTAAGCCCCCTATCTCAAGACATGGCAAGGAACCCCTGCTCGGGCTCTATTGATTTTTTTGTAATTTTTATTTTGTTCATGTCGCTGTTAAAGTACAACGGCTTTTATTTGACGATTTGTTAGTTGTCTTTTTAATAATCGGAGGAAATCGATCCATAAAAATGTCATGATCTGTAAAGGATATGGATTCAAAAAAATCGATGCATCGACAAGTATGGCTTTTGGCAATATTAGATGTTTTATCATTTACGCATACAGTATAATTTCTACGAAAATCCACTGCACTTTTTATTCAGTTCTACGAATATACATGTACATTAATATATGAGATTGAGAACATGTAATACATTAGCGCAATTATTTTCGTTTTCAACAAAGCAACTTGTGAAATAGTTCTAAAACTTTTTACATCTTTGAACGTTATTACTTAACGGAGTCCATTTCGTTGTACTATTATGAAATTGAAGCACTGTCAAAATGTATAAGGAGAATATAATGTTGACGTGTTCAAAATCTTGCTCTTGAATTTCTAGTTACTAGGCCTATGCTTAGCTAACTTGTGATAGGAAAACTACTATTATTATATATTTTGTTACAACAGGACAGTGCTTAGCAAATATAGAATTGGATAGCGTGCTCTGTCTTGTCATCATGCCCAACTATCATTTGCTTACATTTTCAGTTACGCTAAGCTCAAAGTCCTCTCCAGAAAACATTTGACACTCAGGACTTCTAAATCAAGCCAATGAGACATTTAGAGCTAATTTTCAAAAACAAAAATTGAAACAAAATGTTTGATAATTGTTTTGAAGTCTTAGAATAATAAAAAATGATTAATTATAGTCAAATCAGTAAACTTTTAAAGTGTGTTTTAGTGTGATAATCTGAAAACAGTTTTAGTTTGGGTTAAATCATGAATAAATTTGTCATTTTTGGCACATTTCTTTGGATTTTCCAGTGTTGATCTCAATTTGCTGCAAAATCCAGTAGTGACCAAAAGTAGCCTGTGCACTGATGACTGGCCGGGTAATGAACAAGAAACTCATGAATGCCTTCTTGCCTCTCCCATTGCGCATTGTTGCAAAATAAATGAACGTGTTTTTTCCCTTTTCAATCCAATTGGTTACAACAGTAAATGTTAAAAATGGCTCAAAATGTGCTCTGTTCATTTTTGTACGAAAGCTGAAGTAGGGATATATTATGAAAATTACGTCCACGCCTCCAGAATCTGCGTGAGAGAATTGCCTGCCTAGTATTCCCCTCTTACCAGGCTTGTCGTGTGCTGACATTTTCCGACCTACAAATCATCCACACCACAAGAAATTTCTATAAATCCACACCACAACACAGGATTAAATATTTGTTCCACAAATCCACGCAGCAAGCTGTTTGATAAACTGTCAAATTTATCAATACAACGCGTTTGCAACCACCGAACATTTTATGTATATTTTAATATACATTAACATTCACAAAATTGTAACAAAATTTTAAGTTTGTGATTTGATTCTAATGTAAGGTTTTAGATGTTTTAAATATTTTACTGATTCATTGTAAATCATTGACTCCAAAGTAATCGTCTCAACCCCAATTCAAATTGCCATTAAAAATATATTTTATGTAGATAATTATGTCTCACCTAATCGTGTCGTATGCAGCCATTATTAAGACTTACTAGTAAACTATGCTATTCATTGGTCGTAAGCAGTAGGCCTACCTAATAAGGTATGGTCGTCACCTTTTGACTATCATTGATAAGGAAGTCTCCTTTGCAATAGTAGGCTCATAAACACGTTCAACCAAGGCCGCGTATTGTGCACATGACACGGTATGAGCTTGTCTGGTTTACTGCTGTAACTGTTTTTTGAAGAGGGTTTTCCCTTTGTTGCGAACCTGGTTCCAGAACATTAAAATTTATAAAACACACTTTAATTTTTTTACAATAATTTGAAAAACAGAACAGCCATTTATTGGAAATTTCCTCATTGTAGTGAATCTCAACCAATAATTCATTTATCAATTTAATGTCAACAGTCAAATGGACATTGACTGTAGTGTTAATGTAGATTCGGAGGAGGCCGGTTTGGGTAAACTGCTAATTTGGTAATCTGACTCCAACAGATGAGTACTCCATAGCTATAGAAACAAACAGAGTCAACCTACTCCAACTCCGATTTCAGCAAAATCAATGATTCTTTAGGTTCCAAGAAGAGTTGTCTTCACGAATTTCACACAGCATCAAGCCGAAGATTTATCACGAGTTAATTGTTCCCTAGTAGAAAACAAACGGTGCTGTCCTATGTGTCTCACTTTGTATTATCTATCTCAATAAAATTTACTATCCCTAGACCTACATATAAATGATAAATTAAATGAATAGCATGTAGTTACCATGCAGTCGTGCAGGCCAACAGGCATAATTTAACCACAGTGCAATCTATTATGTGCATTTTTACTAATGAAACAAAAGAACAAGTTTATATTTACTAGCTGTATACCTACACATATCCTAATTGCTTTCTATCTCCTTTTTGATCTTACAAAACACCATTACTTTAAGCAGGCAAAATAGGCATCACCATTGCTATTTAGAAATTTAGCTAATTATAAGCATTTTGATAACTCTACATAATATTTAATCCAAAAGAACAGAAGTAAACTTTACTAAGAATTTATTGCTACTGAAAATATTATGACATGGTTTTCTTTAATAACAATTTACATGTAAAATAAAATCACTTACAGGTCTACAAATTCCTTTTTCTGGTTGATCAGATAATCACTGTAATATCAAATTATTATTTTGGGTTACTTCATTCAAAAGTCAAGCAATCAACTTTCAACTGAATAGTTTTTTTCACATTATTTTTTGACCTGTTTTTTAACAAAATTTCTAATAAATACACGTCTAAAAATCATTAATCATTATTCTATTTAACATTGATTTAAATACACTTGATCAGAAGAGGTGCCTTTACTGTGGCATAATCCGTGTGTGTGGTCGAATAAAGAGAAATTACGGACACAACTAAGACTAGCAATATAATAAATAATTGATTAAATGTAAACAAACACGGTTATTATCCTTTGATTCTTTGTACCATTTTTATACAGTGCAGTTTTAATATTAATTACATTGGCAAAACAGTTTGACAAAAACTCAAAAGACGATCTTGCATGCGCTAATTAATGCTGATTTTGTGTAATATTAGCAGATGAAGAAAAAGCAGGAAAACTGTCAACAATGCTAACTAACAGGTACTTGCCGATTGTTTGATTGTTTACAAGAATTTGATATAAATATGCAGTAACAGATGTAGTTGTGATGAATTATACTGGATTTACTTTGTTGTTTCAGTCAGGTTTATTTAATTATATTAATGGGAAACTAAGTGTTCGAGCACGAGAGTCGTCTGCAGGTGGTCCCCAAATCCGGCGAAAGGTATTTCTGAGCAGCTGCACAATTCAGTCATTCAAAAGTGAGATGCAGCCAGTAGCTGAGACTTCCGACATGCTCTTAGGTTAGGTTTACAAATAGGGTTTTTATCCATTCTAGCTTTCCCTTTGATTGATTTGCTAATAATAAATGTCGTTCATAATTCACTAAAGGCTAACCCTTTTTAGATCCAAATTCTCACGTTTCAATAATAAGGATTATTATACATGAGGTCCTCAGAGCCCTGATCTTTGCCAGTTGGCATGTTTGTTTATAGTATTAACTTATCTGAGAGTATATCAATTGTTATTTGACTATTGACCAACGTCCAATTCCTACTTTCTGCTGGCAGCATTGCTTTCTCACATGTACAGAGGGCTTTCATGTACGATTATAAATATAGTGATATTACATGTAGGGAATTATAACAAGTAAATGCATCAAGGTTACTCTATTATTCATTATTTATTCAACACTAATAACAAGGGCAAGCAATGCACTAAATTAATAGGTTACAAATCACACACTATCATTGAGAACACCATACACGCACTGTGAGGTCTGCTGAAGAACTCTACGTTTCCCGAGAAGACTGTAGCTGTTACCAAGTTGGAACTCTCTCTTGCATTGATCTGCGTTGGGTTTTGACCCTCTACCATCACTGACTCCCAACCTAAACAGATTGTAAAAGTAAATATATCCAGAACCACTGGCGTAATACTAATACGATTCAATAGGGAGTGATCATGGAATCCCTCACACCCTCATAACGCGTAATGATTTCATTCATAACACGTAATGATTTCGTTATGAGCAGTCGGCGCTGATGAGCTTGCTTTGCTGAAAAGAATTACCTCCGCAGCATCCGCAGATGCTTCATTAACACAATTATTGCGCACAAAGTTATTAGCACCATTTAACGCATTGTCAAAAGAAGAACTATATACATTTCATTCACTTCTATCAAAACTTTCTGAAACATGCCACGCTGAAGAAGATGCAATCACCATTGATAAACAAACGCAAATCACACCAAACAACTGCAACACACAAACACAAACGTCATCACCAGAAAATCCAACGCCTGAAGATCTGAATCACTCCAAAATCACAGTGAGATTCCACCCAAAAAAGCTAAGAGAAGATACAGATTTTCTCATCATAGGAACATCGATGTATCGACACTTGCGTTCAAAGCACCTCATTGAAGGACACAATATGACCATACATTCCTATCCTGGAGACGATATTTCTGCTACGCTACAAAGTTATGCATCCAACAAAAAAATGAAGAACGTCCTCATCATTGTCGGACGAAATGATATAATGCAGAACCTTACTGACATTAAAGATAAGTTTTCTAATTTACTTAAGCATGTTAGTAACAATCTTAGGAACGCTAAAATCCACGTCGGGGAAGTTGCACCATTTCCGAACAACCACACCCTCACCAAGAAAGCCGCAGAACTAAACATTTTCTTTCACCAAAATTATAAATTATTAAATTACAGTTTTCAAAATTACTAATACGTTTTATTTAGGAAATCACCCGAATTCTACATTGTTCACACGTAACGGCATACATTTCTTCATTCGCAGTTATGCAAAACTAGCTTTAGCCATCGAGCATTCCTTTGAAGAACCGCATCTAGTGAACCGCACGCATCATCAACCTAATCAATCAGCGCTAATTAATCAGCCTCGCGTCACACGGAGGGTACCCTCTACAACCCATCGCTCTTACGCAGAAGTCGCCGCTACTCCGCAAATATCATCGATTAACACTTCAGCAGCTAAGAAACTTTTTAAATGTTAACTATGTCTTGTGAATTGTTATATATTTGTTTCCAAACGCCCAGGCTACGGAGAACTTACAATAACCCTAAAATTAAGTTTATGTTTACATCAAAAATTTTACTATTTGCCATTATATATCTCATTAGTACTCATAACACTTGTGAATTCGATTCAATTTTGACAACACCTTTCTATTTTCATATCCATAAAGCATCTCAAATAAATTGCTAAGCACATGAGAAAGTTTATGTAGTAGGTAATTCATTAGGTAATAAGCTAAAGGAATTTTATAATAAAAGGCTTGATTTTACATAATTGGTCTCAGATTTTTGAGCCACACTGTGGGTCTAATTTTTTCCATTCATCAAAAAAACACCTCCAAAACAAGAAATTACATTTTGTCATCCATGCTGTTACCAAATCTATTAATGTTTCAATTCACAATTGGAATTGATTACCAAATGAAATTAAAATGATTAAGAGTGCAATTAAGTTTAAAAGAAAATTGAAAGCATTTATGTTGAAAGAAAAATTCATTTTGGGTAAATCATAGTTAGGATTCAAATTTTACAATAAAGATTATACAATAACGAGCACTAAATTTCCACAGCCTGAACAAAACAGATTTTGTAGTCTTGTTATGTTTTGTGTAAATATTATAGTTATTTGTTATCATTATTGACACTATTCAGATAATAAACAGTCTTGTAATTGAAAATATTATCTGAATAAAGAATATATTCTTTATCTTATCTTACCTTAACTCCAAAAAAATGTTTGTAATGTATAATAAACAAAATAGGTTACTCCATGTATAAAGGAATGTAGACAGCTATGCAAACATCAATAAATTAACCCCGTATATATCATAAAACTAGTAATTGTCACTCAAAATTGCATATTTATGAATCAAGATCTTACATCACCCTTATATGGCACTGAGACACCACATAAATATCAATTCACTAGCAGGGAACAAAGGTCATAGTGTAGCATCCTAGTGGCCTCTTTAACTACTCATGGGTTATAATTCAATTTTTCCATTCCTTTATTGTGAGTCACCAATGTTATACGGATATATTCTTTACTGATCTCAAAGATGATTTAAACTGTAAATTCGATGTCCAATTAAAATGAACCTAAATTTTACAAAGAAAAATTCTTCCCGAATTAAACACTTTATTTCTAAGGTATATCCTTTTCCCAAGAGCTATTCATATTGAATAAGATGTTAACGTATTTTAAGCTCATCAAGAAATTGCANGAACATCGATGTATCGACACTTGCGTTCAAAGCACCTCATTGAAGGACACAATATGACCATACATTCCTATCCTGGAGACGATATTTCTGCTACGCTACAAAGTTATGCATCCAACAAAAAAATGAAGAACGTCCTCATCATTGTCGGACGAAATGATATAATGCAGAACCTTACTGACATTAAAGATAAGTTTTCTAATTTACTTAAGCATGTTAGTAACAATCTTAGGAACGCTAAAATCCACGTCGGGGAAGTTGCACCATTTCCGAACAACCACACCCTCACCAAGAAAGCCGCAGAACTAAACATTTTCTTTCACCAAAATTATAAATTATTAAATTACAGTTTTCAAAATTACTAATACGTTTTATTTAGGAAATCACCCGAATTCTACATTGTTCACACGTAACGGCATACATTTCTTCATTCGCAGTTATGCAAAACTAGCTTTAGCCATCGAGCATTCCTTTGAAGAACCGCATCTAGTGAACCGCACGCATCATCAACCTAATCAATCAGCGCTAATTAATCAGCCTCGCGTCACACGGAGGGTACCCTCTACAACCCATCGCTCTTACGCAGAAGTCGCCGCTACTCCGCAAATATCATCGATTAACACTTCAGCAGCTAAGAAACTTTTTAAATGTTAACTATGTCTTGTGAATTATTATATATTTGTTTCCAAACGCCCAGGCTACGGAGAACTTACAATAACCCTAAAATTAAGTTTATGTTTACATCAAAAATTTTACTATTTGCCGTTATTTATCTCATTGGTACTCATAACACTTGTGAATTCGATTCAATTTTGACAACACCTTTCTATTTTCATATCCATAAAGCATCTCAAATAAATTGCTAAGCACATGAGAAAGTTTATGTAGTAGGTAATTCATTAGGTAATAAGCTAAAGGAATTTTATAATAAAAGGCTTGATTTTACATAATTGGTCTCAGATTTTTGAGCCACACTGTGGGTCTAATTTTTTCCATTCATCAAAAAAACACCTCCAAAACAAGAAATTACATTTTGTCATCCATGCTGTTACCAAATCTATTAATGTTTCAATTCACAATTGGAATTGATTACCAAATGAAATTAAAATGATTAAGAGTGCAATTAAGTTTAAAAGAAAATTGAAAGCATTTATGTTGAAAGAAAAATTCATTTTGGGTAAATCATAGTTAGGATTCAAATTTTACAATAAAGATTATACAATAACGAGCACTAAATTTCCACAGCCTGAACAAAACAGATTTTGTAGTCTTGTTATGTTTTGTGTAAATATTATAGTTATTTGTTATCATTATTGACACTATTCAGATAATAAACAGTCTTGTAATTGAAAATATTATCTGAATAAAGAATATATTCTTTATCTTATCTTACCTTAACTCCAAAAAAATGTTTGTAATGTATAATAAACAAAATAGGTTACTCCATGTATAAAGGAATGTAGACAGCTATGCAAACATCAATAAATTAACCCCGTATATATCATAAAACTAGTAATTGTCACTCAAAATTGCATATTTATGAATCAAGATCTTACATCACCCTTATATGGCACTGAGACACCACATAAATATCAATTCACTAGCAGGGAACAAAGGTCATAGTGTAGCATCCTAGTGGCCTCTTTAACTACTCATGGGTTATAATTCAATTTTTCCATTCCTTTATTGTGAGTCACCAACGTTATACGGATATATTCTTTACTGATCTCAAAGATGATTTATACTGTAAATTCGATGTCCAATTAAAATGAACCTAAATGTTACAAAGAAAAATTCTTCCCAAATTAAACACTTTATTTCTAAGGTATATCCTTTTCCCAAGAGCTATTCATATTGAATAAGATGTTAACGTATTTTAAGCTCATCAAGAAATTGCAATCTTATAATACTATTTCAATGCCTGGTTTTATTCATAAGCAAAATTCCTTTAATTGCACTAAATATTGAAAAATATTTTTGAAGCAATAGTTCATTGGATATATTTCAACTTATAAAGTCATCATCAGTTTCCTTACAAAATTATTCCCTCTAAATTTACTTGATTTTATAATATTTAATTTTACTAAATCTTAATTACTGGCATCATTAAAAATAAACTATCTGATAAACTAAATATAATTTTGTCGAGATTACCAAAAACAAAAATCAATATGAATTCTAAGCAATTTTCTGATAAGACAACAAAGCAAGATAGTAGTAAGTCCATTGTATCATATGACATTAAGAGTTTTGTATTCTAATTTTCCTCTAGAGAAATAGATGTTGTAATAATTATATTATTGATAGCCAAAATCTCACTAATAAACTATCTTCCTACACTGAGCTAGTATACCAAATTGGAAAAAACTCAATCTTAGGAATCTCTGAGGCATGGCTCACTGACAAATAGATTCAGACAGCACTTGGAGATCTGATGACTATGAATTATTCTGCTGTGACATGGACCCAAGTCTTGGCAACAAATCTAAAGGAGGTGGAGTGATGTTTTTAATTCCAAAACATTTTAAGCCCAGAAATCGACCTGATTTAAAATTGATGAAAAATTTTGAAAGATTATGGATTGAAATATGCACTCCCCAAAAATAGGAAGAAAGACGTTCATCAGTTGATAAATATCTCCTACTGTCTCAGCAAAGTTACCTTAAAGAATTGGTTGCTGAAATTGAAGGTGAAATAAAATATTCTCTAAAAGAAAATAAGTCATTGATAGTGATGGGCGATTGGAATTACAACTATCTGAAGAATACTGAAAGAGATAACTTGAATTATTTAGTTGATGCTGTTGATCTTAGTAGAATAAATTCCAGTATACCAACTAGACTAAATCACAACTCTTCTACTTTAATTGATTATTTTCTTGTTGAAAACATTTACGATTTTAACTATGCCTGCAGCAAATGCCCCTTTTCAGATCATTGTAATATAACTTGCATTTCATCTAACAACATAAAGAATAAAAACGAAAAAATTTGGTTAGAGATTCGAGAAACGGATCCAGTGCTAATAGAAATTCTAAAAACTCGCCTAGAGAATGAATCTTGGGATAGCGTCTTTCTATCCAAGGATGTAAGCTGATTGCTCAATTCATTCATTCATTCACGACTTATATAAATTTATATTGTACAACCAAAAGTATTTTTTTTAAAAAACACGAAAATTATCAAATCATGCGATCTTCCTGGCTAACTCCCAACTTAAAAAACTCGTCAAATGCAAAAATTGATCTTGCAAAACCTACTTATGAAATAAAACTGCTGATAACTACTGGTTATATAAAATTGCAAGGAACAGATATAATATTGAAATGATAGCAGCACAAAATCGGTATATGCAATCCGTATTTAGTAGAATAAATGACCCTAAACATAAGTGGGACTTCATCAACAATGTATTGAACAGAAACAAGAGTCATGTGCAACACCTGAGTCTTATTGAAAATACTAATGTGGGAATATTATCTAAGCCCAAGGATATTGCTAATACATACAATGATCAATTCATTAACCTAGGCAAATACTTGGGACTTTTGGTGCCACTTCCACTTGAAAAATCTAACTACAAACTTAATTATTTTTCATTCTGATTTCCCTAGTAACACGAAGTTGTCTTTTGGACATCCTTATGTTAACATTTATGGCCGTCCAAAAGACGTCAATATCTGTCCTCATAATGGACACAAAAACAACGTGATTTGCCACAAACTTTTTGTATGAAGTTATTTAATTGTGATATCTTTCACAACATTTGATTTTTGTAACCATGCTTTTGAAATTTACTCACAATCACGCTTCCTACTCATTTTGTTCACAAACACCTTCATTATTATAATTTATAAAGAAGTCTCTTATAATAGAAATTTTGACACTTAAATATCACTTTTGTAAAGGTGCAAAATTTTTTATATGTTTGCTTTTTCATTAATTTCACTAGTATGCGTTTGTTCACTTTTTATTAATATTTACATTTTAAGGTATTGCTGAAGTCAAAATATATATTTCCATAAATCATTCCAACCTGTGTAAAATATTTATAATTTAAATCAATGCATGTTTATCTTAAAAAATGGAATAATTCATTCAATCTTTAATTTTCTATTCAATATTATATCACATTATAAAAAATGATTAAACTTTGTTTAGAAACGTTAATATTTTTAAGAAAAATAGCAAGGAATAAAAAATTTTCAACGATTCCAGGAGTGNCAACAATGTATTGAACAGAAACAAGAGTCATGTGCAACACCTGAGTCTTATTGAAAATACTAATGTGGGAATATTATCTAAGCCCAAGGATATTGCTAATACATACAATGATCAATTCATTAACCTAGGCAAATACTTGGGACTTTTGGTGCCACTTCCACTTGAAAAATCTAACTACAAACTTAATTATTTTTCATTCTGATTTCCCTAGTAACACGAAGTTGTCTTTTGGACATCCTTATGTTAACATTTATAGCCGTCCAAAAGACGTCAATATCTGTCCTCATAATGGACACAAAAACAACGTGATTTGCCACAAACTTTTTGTATGAAGTAATTTAATTGTGATATCTTTCACAACATTTGATTTTTGTAACCATGCTTTTGAAATTTACTCACAATCACGCTTCCTACTCATTTTGTTCACAAACACCTTCATTATTATAATTTATAAAGAAGTCTCTTATAATAGAAATTTTGACACTTAAATATCACTTTTGTAAAGGTGCAAAATTTTTTATATGTTTGCTTTTTCATTAATTTCACTAGTATGCGTTTGTTCACTTTTTATTAATATTTACATTTTAAGGTATTGCTGAAGTCAAAATATATATTTCCATAAATCATTCCAACCTGTGTAAAATATTTATAATTTAAATTAATGCATGTTTATCTTAAAAAATGGAATAATTCATTCAATCATAAATTTTCTATTTATTTTATGTCACATTATAAAAAATGATTAAACTCTGTTTAGAAACGTTAATATTTTTAAGAAAAATAGCAAGGAATAAAAAATTTTCAACGATTCCAAGAATGAAATTAGATGTGTCAAAAGTAAAGCTATTAAATTCTTATTTATAAATGATATTAGTGGCATAATTTGTAATTGAAACTACTAGATGTTCGATTGTGTTTAAATATTAAGAAGTTCAGTAATAACAAACATAGGTTAAGTTACCTTACTTCATTTGAAAGGGTTTTGGAAAATCATGAATAATACTTTATTTATTCGCAAATCATGTCGTTTTTGAGTCCATTATGAGGACAGATATTGACGTCTTTTGGACCGCTATAAATGTTGACTTAAGGACGTCCAAAAGACAAGTTCATGTTACTAGGATATTCTCTGAACATAAGGAACCAAATACTCGTTTGTTCAAGATAATGTACACACAGTAGTCTCATGGTAGGATTCAAGCCCCGGACTTACGGAATTAAAAAAAGAGTAATCCACCGATAAGACAGCAAAATCCAAAAGCGGATAAGAATTATTTCGATACAGTGGTCTTATTTTATTCGACTTCTTGCGTCGTGAACTTTCGAATTTGTTTCGGGAGGAGGGGATAATCGTTTGGGTGTCGATGCCAAGATCTTGTAGTTCAAACGACCTGTTAGAGAAGGATCTTATTTTTCATGCATATGTGGCTGTGCTGAGGAGAATGCAACATCTATATGAGAAGGCTCGTTTGTCTCGTATTAGATGTGATTGGATTCTGCTTCATGAAGATGAGTTTATTGCGGTCCCTTCGTTTGAGCGGGGGCTTGGAAATAGCTGCCTATATCTGCGTAGGTAAACATTGCAGTAGTTACCTAAGATGACCCGAAAATTCACACGGAGGAGAGACAACAGCTGGCTGTCGAGAATACTGGATAATCTTCTGCAGTACACGAGCGACAATTGAATATCTTCGTCATAATCTACTGAAAAATGAACAGGCAAAAAAGCAAATGCAATATATGTAAGCGTAAGAGTAATCTGTGGATAATTTGTGATGAGTTCCCATTGTTGTTTCAATAGAGGACTAGATTCAATGCAAGAAGTGCGAAAACCGGTGCCATGAAGCAATATGAACTATAGAGTAATAGCTTTATTTGTGATTTGTCCCAGTTTCCTATGGACATGTCTGCGTTCCACCCACAATACACTGATATTCCTATTTACTATTATCAACGACTAAAAATTTTTGTAGCTATTTGAAGTCTCAAGAAATCTAATGAATATTTAGGGCTCATATGTATGTGTTTAAAGTATTCCCGATAGTGAGGAAAGATTGAATATAATTCAATCTAACTTGAGCTACAGATATTCCAAATGGTAGAATAAGAATAGAGGTCAAACTAGATCCCTATCTATGTGGAATTTTGTGCCGGCCTTCATCAATATTGTTACATGCATTTAAACTATTAAAAGTATCTAGCTTTACGGTACCAATTTTTTTGCTTGTATCATTTTACTTTACATATTTAAGCCAGCATATATTTAGTCAGACATTATTAACGACATAGGTAAACATCATTTGTTTTAAGGTTATCAACAATTTTGACTCAAAGCTAATTTCTAACATTATATTGATTGCAAAGATTGACAAAATTTTCCCTCGTAACGTAAACTTTGAATCCATCAACCTTTAGACATTTAGAAATTTATTTTAATTACATCCATTTTGCCCATTTTGTAGCTTTTATTTTATCCCCATTTGGCATATAATGTAACCTAACTAATAGGCAAAGATTGAAAAACAATATATAAAAGTGATTTTTAACTACAAATGTTTCAAATTCGGTCATCTGTTTCCGCCGAAAAAATTGAATTCTATTAAAATGCATTTTCTACTCAATACTAATTTATACTTGTATGAAAATTGAAATTGTAAGTATTAGTCAATTAAAATGATTTTTAGTTTGGTTTCTATAGTAACGGTTTAATTAATAGTTCTAGTGGAATTAAATGTCAACGAGAAATATATATATATATATATATATATATATATATATATATATATATATGAAAACAATAAAATTCATGTCTAAAGTGTCTCATTTGATACTCATTGTATAAATTTTGGAAGTACTCGTTACAGTAGCTTGGCTAAAAATGGGTAGAAATCCTTTGTCGTATCCGCAAAGCTCATTAACGACTTTTTTTAAATTCATTATTACGCTCAACTCTCTGGAACGAAGGTAGATATCAACAAATATTATTCGATTCGTGAAGTTCTGATAGTTCACTTTATGCGTATATTGTTCCAAATTATTAATGTCTGACAAACATTTTGATATTCATTTCGCAATTATTTTGGCCTGAGATAATTGTTCAAGCATGAATGATATTACATTCTGAATTATGTTCCATTGATGAGAAGCGACTTTTAAACCAACGATGGAAGATGCGTGAAACATGTATAATTTGGACAAAGTTTGTATTTGTATTTGGTGATATTGAGCAGACTAAATCCAATGCAAATAGATTCTTGAACTTTGCAATATTAAGCATGATGCAATTCTATGCTACCATGTAATATTTAATTAATATATTTTCATTTAGATGTGATCAATTACGAAGTGGATATCAACATATCAACATGTATGCTTGTGTTCATTCTAGTCTACTACTTTGGAATGGCATCGGCTCTCTGGTGGGTAATACTTTCATTCACCTGGTTTTTGGCTGCTGGGCTTAAATGGAGTAGTGAAGCTATTTCACAATATGCTTGCGTTTATCACATAATTGCCTGGGCCATACCTGCACTTCTTTCAATATTTGCAATCATTTTAAAAGCAATTGATGGTGACTCAGTTTCTGGTCTTTGCTATGTTGGGAATCAAAGCGATATCAGTTTGCAAGTTTTCGTCATATGTCCCTTAATTATTTTTATATTTGTCGGGGGTGCGTTCTTGTTTGCCGGTTTTTTTGCTTTGTGCAGAATTCGAAATGTTATTAAGGCTGGTGGACGTAAAACCGATCAACTTGAAAAACTAATGGCTCGAATCTCAATTTTTTCAGTATTATATACTGTGCCCGCTACCGTAGTGATTTTTTGCTACTTGTATGAGCTCCGTTATCGTGGAGATTGGGAGCATGGACTTGCATGTCGTTGCAGAGATTCTGCATCCACACCTGACTATGCGATATTCATGCTAAAATATTTCATGAGTCTTGTTGTGGGTATTACATCTGGATTTTGGATTTGGACTAAGAAAACCATCAATTCATGGCAAACATTTCTTATGCGCATTTGTTGCTGTTCAAAACCAAAGCAACAAGTGAATATTAGAAACGCGATGTCCATTAATGAACCTTTCTCTCATGTTTATAAGTACAACTAACGGATGTAATTGAAGAAGAACATTAACAGGCACTCGACAACGCCGTGCTCCACACATGTGTGCATGATTACAGCGTGAAAGACCAAAAGACATCTAAATGATTTTATACAGTATTATGTTATTTGCAAAGACATTGAATGTACATATGAATTCTCCAAATTATAATTTCTGCACATATTTCTATAGAGTACAATTCTGATTTTTTTCAATTTTTTGCATTATTCTATTTGCTAACAAACAACTGATCAATTTACCGTAGACATTTGTTTGACAATTAATTTACATGTCTATGCTTTTTGCAGACTTGTCCATGGATGGGGATCTTGAGATGCGATCCATGATCTTGTGACTGCTTCGTAGATCCAAAATTTAACTGAGTAATAATTAGAGTAATTAGGGGTAATTGCGACTGAATTAGATGCAGCAGATTTTAGTATTTATTGTAATACCATCAAAATCATCTTTGCATATGGAGATCTTTTGTAAATCTCTCAGGTTATCTATTCTACACATCTTTAGGGATAAGTTGAATTCGTGTTGGAAATGGCTATGGACTTTATGCAAGATATTATATCTAGCGTTTAGCAACCCACTGCTGATAAACTCCTTAGTGACGACTTCTCCATTCTCTTTTTACAAATAAAACCCCAAGCAAATTGATATAAATTTTGATCATAGGACATATAAATGAATGATTCTATTGTAGTTCTTTTTGGTTTTATCAAAACTGCATTTTGCTATCGAAAATACCGCGGTATAGGAAAGTTCCACAGTATCCCTAGTAACACGAACTTGTCTTTTGGACGTCCTTAAATCAACATTTATAGCCATCCAAAAGACGTCAATATCTGTCCTCATAATGTACTCAAAAACGACATGATTTGCGAATAAAGCATTTTTCATGATTTTCCAAAACCCTTTCAAATGAAGTAAGGTAACTTAATCTGATAACGTTTACAACCTATGTTTGTTATTACTGAACTTCTTATTATTTAAACACAATCGAACATCTAGTAGTTTCAATTACAAATTATGCCACTAATATCATTTATAAAGAAGAATTTAATAGCTTTACTTTTGACACATCTAATTTCATTCTTGGAATCGTTGAACATTTTTTATTCCTTGCTATTTTTCTTAAAAATATTAACGTTTCTAAACAAAGTTTAATCATTTTTTATAATGTGATATAATATTAATAGAAAANCATTGAACAGGCTGGACTCTAACCAGCAATCTCTCATTAATAATGAGTGTGCTATCATTGCACCACTGTTCAATATATGTATACTGCAATAAAATCAATCTACATTCAAATTAAAAAAATCGGGAAATTTAAATCCCTTCAACTGCCTTTAGCTCTATGTGATATCATTTCCCACTCAATGGGGGAATGAGCTTACTTAAACTAAATGTTCATGACAGTATTTACTAAAAAATGCTCTATTATTCTATAAATGCTAATAATAAAAAAGTGTTAATATCTGCTACATCGTTTAAAAAAGAAAAACACCGTTTAATGTGCAAAATTAATTCCAACGTTAATTTGAGTAATGCTATTTTACGAAGAAACCTGTAACTTCACTCCGGCGTAAAAACTGTGCTCAGCAATACTCAATTTCACCTAAATAACTAAAAAATTACTTGAATAAGATACATTAAGCAGTTTACTATATCAAAAACGTTGTTTTTCCGAGAATTGTATTTTCGGTTATTGATACGTCATAATATTTTAATGACGTCATACAGGATCTGGGCAGCAAATCTCTGGGCAGGTTTTAAAGATACCGAAAAGGGACATAATAATTAACTTTTATAATTCAAAGTATATTATTAAATAAAATTTATTTGAGGGCTTGATGCTTAACTATTCAAGAGAACAAATAAATATAACTAATTTGATGTATTTTAGTTTAAATTAACTGTGTTTTTGTTTCTATAAATTAAAACTGTTTGAATTCGCATAATTGAAAATTCTCCAATTTTTTTGCCAAAAGTAAGATGACGAGGTTGCTCAGGAAAGCTTCATACGAAGATTTTTAACTCTTGATTAATAAATAAATATTGTATTCAAAAACTGTGAACGCGGTTATAGGCCTACTGGGGAAGAATCCCCGCACAAAAAATCTAACGCATCTAGGCAGCTGCCTCCATGGCGATGTGGAAGAACTGTTTATTATGATATTTTTAAAGATGGGTTCTTTGCAAATACTTGAACTACACTATGGGGTATATACTACAAGCTATACATACAAAGATAAATGAAAATCACTTACACTTAAGCAGAAGGATGTGTTTATTTTAGAAGCAGTTACGTAACAATAGCAGAATGTGTTATTCTACAGATTATTAAATAACTGCATATACCAATCAGTTCAAGGTCTTCTAAAAATAAGTTATTACTTGAAAGACATATAATAGCGAAAGTGATCCATCACAAATTCAATTAGAATGGCATAAATAAAATTCACAAATGATCGCCATATTACTATTAATTCACATATTTTAATCATTTCAGAAAAGTAACTAGATATTCAAGATATTTTTGTTACCTTCAAAGACTAAATCCACTTTGTAGGCGCATTGCTTAAGCTGATTAAATAATTCTATTAACATTCAGAGTTTTTAATTATTATCATATACTTACTATTTACTTCCCGAATTTCATCACCTGCTAATTCTGATTGGCTAATAAATTTATTTTTTGCAAATTGGGTTTCCTAGTTACATGTCTCAAGCAATTTGCATTATTGGTTTTAAGAAAGTGTTTCTCGGTTCTAATTACATCACTGTTGGCAAAAAGTACCAACCTCGAAAAATTATTATTTGACAAAATAAACACTTATCTCCAGCATGAATCACTTATTTCGAATACTCAATTTGGCTTTCACAAAGCTCACCCCACCTCTGATGCTTTAATTTACGCTTAAATTTTGTCACAATTGCTTCTATCAATTTGCCCAAAGCATTTGATTCCATTGATCATCATATTCTTCTTAAAAAATTAGAATACATTGAATAAATTTAGTAAGGTGCTATTTAAGTGATCGTTTTCAAAGAGTTAAGGTAAATAGTATATTTTCTAAATGGGGTAAAACTTACAAAGTTGTCCCACAAGGCCTCTATTTTTCTCGTTGCATATAAATGATTTAAATGGCAATTTAAGCAGTGATTGTGGAATAGTGCAGTATGCTGACAACGCCTGTATTTACACACATGATAATCAAATAGAAACATCAATTAGTAGGTTAGAAATCAATCTTTCACAACTGCTAAAATATTTTAATATGCACCATTTAACTGTAAATCCCTCTAAAACAGAATTCTGTGTTATGTCTCCTTTTGACAAAGATAACCAATCTCACATTTTAAATTTTTTGGAGTCAAAAATTACTCAAGTCGAATCCTTTAAATATATTTTTAAAAAAATATGGAGCTATTTAACCATGATTTTAAAGGAGGCCAACTTTAGTTTAAATTAATTAAAATGCTTTCATCAAGAGCAGTCAGTTCTCCCAAGCACGCTGTATTAACTTAGCTACATTCGGAAGCATTCAGTGATTACTTGTCTTCCAATGTGAAATTATTAGCTCCGTTCAATGCAATCACTAAGAAGGACCTTTTAACGCTACACAAATTCCTAGCTAATGCGAAAAATACTAGTGGAGAACAAAACAAACTACCGTCCACAATGTTCACACACAATATGAGCAGGGTTGCAAGAACACGCATTCAGCAATGTCTCTACAAAGTTCAGCACGCCAACCACAAAGACTTCGAGAAGGAACAGACTTCCTTATACTTTACTCCTCAATGCTTCACCATCTTAGAGCGCCAGGTTTAATCAAGAGCTCCTGTGTATCCGTTCACTCCTATCCAGGCGCATCAATTGTTAACCTCACTGAATCAATAAGCCAGTATCCCAATTCTACAAAAGTGAAAAAGATCTTAGTTACGATTGGCCGCAATGACATAATGCAACAAAAAGACAACCTCACACAAACACCTAATTGAAGTTATCAAATCAAAGTTGCTCCTTTCCCCTACAACAAACAACTTAACAAAAAAGCAATTGAATTAAACTTTTTAATTAAACAAAATGCTAAACTTTTTGATTACACTGTTTTTAACAACTTTAACTATTTTTATTTAGGCAATTCAATTAACGCAAGTCTTTTTGCTCATGACGTCAAACCAATCAATGTCGGTAATGGGATTGAAACAAAAGTAGTAATATTAAAAAATATAGGAAATTTTAAGAATTGGCAACCATTTTTTTGAAAATTTCAAATATGAATTATATAAAAATTACATATTTTGAAACATTTCAAAATTTCATGAAAATCCCCCATTACTCAAGTTGAATCTATCAAATATCTTGGAGTAACAATCGGTAATAAATTGAACTATTCAAGTCACATACACATAGTATTACAAAAATGGCAATGGGAATTAAAACTATTTCAGATGTAGGCAATTTTGTAAATTCCAAAATGAAATCAATTTTGGTTAACTCTCTAGTATTAAGTCATTATAGATACTGTAATGTTTTATTTAATGACATGAACCACTCATTAATAAATAAAATCAACTCACAAATTAAGTGGGCAACAAATATTCATAATGATAATTACTCAACTAGTAGCAACAAAAGTTCATATTCTAATAATTATGATGTTTCATATTTCATAAGATTCTTTTCATTAATAAAATTTTGGGATATTTTAAATCAGCATTCACCTTACAGTAAACTACAATTTCCATTATATGTGCATTCAACTTATAATTCAAGGAATTCTAAGTTCAGAAAAGTGAAGTTTAAAAAATGTTTTCTTAAAAATTCATTTTTAAACTCAGCAATTGAACTATGGAATAACTTACCAATTTAAATAAAACAAATCAAAAGTCACAGGAAACTTAAAAGTCAAATCAATGACTACCTCCATAAGCAACATATCCTTAAAATTGGTTTTATGTCATGGGAAGGATTTCAGTGTTTCAAAAAAAATCATTAGTTACAGTAATTATCAATAAACTGGGAAACTGTAAATTCTGCATACATGTATTTGTTGTGTTTTATTGTTTTTGTACTTCATGATATTATTGACACATTAAGTGTAGTATTAGCTTTTGTTGATGTTCTTAGTTATGTCAATGTACTGCACTTAGTAAGAAATTATATTCTATTTTATTCTAATAAAGTTTTTGAATAGCAAAGACATAATGTATGATTTAGATTATGATACAACTAATATCCTCTTATTATTAGCAACAAAAATACATTTGAATGAGACTTTCATCTATAAAAGATGGATTAGCAATTGGAAATTTTTTTAAGCCTAAATTTAGCTAACATTTATATTTCCTCATGTTGAAAACAATATAGAAATCAATTTCTGTGAAAAAATTGTAGAATATCTATTTCTTTAGAAAACAATAAAATAATGCATATGAAATATTAACAAATCAAATTTTATAGATAACATCAAATTCACAATAAAAAAAGGAAAAATAACATTGTTAACTTTTAGATCTTAAAAAATGATAAATTCAAAACCTTTAATACCTGGAATATACAAGCTCCTAAGTATTAGAAGAGGCAGAGACCCTGTCTCATTGGGACACCCTGAAGTTCTCATAATATCTTTGACTATTTGCCATATGGAAATTTACTGATTCTATTGGACGCCATTTAGTGATGAATTATATTTGACAAAACTAAGTAGAGCAAAATATTTTTTTTAATGAAGATTTTATTTTTGTTAAACATGCAACACTATGCTTCTAGGAAAATAATTAATAGATGCAAAACTCATTTTCTGGTAATATCCAAATACAAAGTGGAGAAATATTTCACTAAGCTTAAACACTATAAACATATGAAATAGATGTAAATTTTCACAAACAATATAGAAAATATCCACTAAATTTAATAACAAGCATATGAAATATACCTGTGATAAATAAATAAAAATTGAAATGTCTGATATAACTAAAGCAAGTTTGTTTTCACCAATATCCAAAATACAAAATGGAAGAAATATTTGCCATGCTTAAGCATTACATATATATGAAACAAAACATATTGTATGTGAGCATTTTTTGTTCAGAATGAGTTGTTGTGCAGTGCTTCACTCATCTAGCAATTTTACACAGAGGCATTGCCATTTATTTTCACAGTTGACATGGGAAATCATGACGCCTAAACTTGGCATCCAGATTATTCACTACATTGTAAGCTGATGTATCCTTAATAGTAATGCATTAATTTACCCATCCAAAGTTACTCATACTTCCATATTGAATTAACCTTTCTAATTGTGTAAATGTATGTAAATGGGTAAACAAAGTTAGTTAATAGTGTATTATTCACATGCAAAAAAATACAGGCACATGGTATTTAGAAGACAAATTGCTAAGAATTTTGAGAAACAAATGTCATTTAATATAAATAATGAAAAACAAAATGTATAAAATCCCATAGCATAAATTCATTTTAAATTGGAAATGAAAGAAATATGCTCAGTTAACTGTGAAATACTATAATATACATAACCAGTGAAAACAAAAGATTGAAAAAGTATGTGACATTCCCCTGCTATTTGTGTGTACCTGCATTTGAAATCACCACTCTGCCCTGCTTTTAACTATCTTTGACCCAGTCAGTTGATTAACTAGAAATTCGATAAATTCTTTTATACCATGTAAAGTATCAATTGGTTCAGGATAACCACACTAATATTATTGAGGTGAAACCATTTCATTGATTACATAGCAGACTGCTAAAATTAAAAGTAGTGAATGCTATTGTAAAAACATAGAGTTCATACATGCCAATATGAAATAATCAACAGCATGGTTAGATAATAGAGATGCATAAATCCAAATGAAAGTATTTTGTATTAATCATTAACAAAATGTTTATGAAAAAATTTGAGAGCTAAAATTTTTGCAAGGCTAATACAAAGCAATAATATGTCTCCCTGACAAAATGAAAATCAACATGTAATTTATAGTTTCAGTGAGTTACTAGTTATAAAAATAGTAAATTTAGAGTACATGCAATTAAACAAAATATTCAACATAGCAAAAATCAACATGTAAATTTAGTTTAAAGGGTAAAATTTAAAAAACATACTCAATTAAACATGAAATATGCATAGGTTATCAAACAAAACCTCAGTATTTGCATGTAGATGAATTTGCCAGTCCAAAACACATTGCCTTCAATCTCTGACCTGTCACCAATTTGTGTTGTTCTTTATTGTTATATGTATATATATATAAACAAATCTTTTTAAAGTGAAACTGTATTTAATTGAAGTGAAACATGCTTTAAATTGTGCCTACATTGTTGAAAAACTATGTATGATGTGTATACTAGAACAAAGAACAGAGAAACTTTGTAAGCATCACCACTATATTAAAAATTAATTTTATTTTACTTATTATTTATTGTAGAGTCGCTCAGGGACTTTTTCGATTTTATTCTCTATGAATTATTTTGTATTTTTACGTCACCATGACGTCAGCATTTATTTCGATCTCAGGTTGCTATTGTTAATTTGATGTCCCCTCAGTGGTGCTTATTATTATTGCTCAAATTGAATTTACGAGGGAAAGAATAATTGATCATGTTTAAACTACATAGACAACTGATTTTGTAAACAAAGGCAGGTAATAACTCAATTCTTGTATAAAACCTGAGAGAACTGTAGAGAACGCTTAATAGATTTTATCTACTCTCAACTGCCGCTTTTACCATTGGTATTTTTTCTTTGTATTATATCTTTATGAAAACTATTGCTTAAGATCGGCGACAATTTGGGAGTGCTTTCACTAGCATGGGGTGACAAGTTGCTTCTGGAGTCTTTTGATTATCCATTCCAAATTGTGGACCCATTAAGTTACGTATATGGTTAAATGTATGGAAATAATAAACCTCTCATTTGTAATTCAACACATACATGCACTTATACAATCTAACACTGTGATGATACCATGCTGTTGGCTAGCACAAATATCTGGCAATTACAGATTATTTAATAGTGAGCTGAGAGATAAAAATGAAAATGAGATTCTGTATTTTTGAGATAGAAATTAAAAAGTGAGACAAATAGGGTAGCACCAGTCAATAGATTAAGCACTTTACTACTGGATACTTTGCTTTGGCTGGAAGCCATACGAATTGGTCATCTTGGATTTTACCTAAAGTAGTTTGTTACTTGGATGAATTACCAATGTTACATCTATAAGTTATAAGTTCTATGTTATTCTATTTCTCGGAATTGTGGCTGTACTGTAAAAGCTATTTAAACCTTCTGCAGAGTCAATTAAGTTTCTAGTTAAGTTACCCTACCAGCCACCAATTCTACATGGCGACCATGACAGGATGCTGACGTGATAACTATTTAATCTTATTGTTTTCTTTTGATGGTTTGGTTGTTAGTTGGTTTTCATTTTGGTGCATATCAGCTGGGATAGTTGTTTCCCCTGATTGCTGTAAGACTTCAGAGTAAGTTCACCTATCAATGTATTCATTAACTTCTTCACCCTTGAAGGATGGCAACGAAGCCCTTAGTGCGTCTTATTTGGCTGATGTCAATTGTTTCTTTTGATTATCCATTCCAAATTGTGGACCCATTAAGTTACGTATATGGTTAAATGTATGGAAATAATAAACCTCTCATTTGTAATTCAACACATACATGCACTTATACAATCTAACACTGTGATGATACCATGCTGTTGGCTAGCACAAATATCTGGCAATTACAGATTATTTAATAGTGAGCTGAGGGATAACAATGAAAATGAGATTCTGTATTTTTGAGATAGAAATTAAAAAGTGAGACAAATAGGGTAGCACCAGTCAATAGATTAAGCACTTTACTACTGGATACTTTGCTTTGGCTGGAAGCCATACGAATTGGCCATCTTGGATTTTACCTAAAGTAGTTTGTTACTCGGATGAATTACCAATGTTACATCTATAAGTTATAAGTTCTATGCTATTCTATTTCTTGGAATTGTGGCTGTACTGTAAAGGGGTTTCTAGTTAAGTTACCCTACCAGCCCATGATTCTACATGGCAACTGTGACAGGACACTGATGTGATAACTATTTAATCTTGTTGTTCTCTTTCAATGGTTTGGTTGTTAGTTGGTTTTCATTTTGGTGCATATCAGCTGGGATAGTTGTTTCCCCTGATCACTGTTAGACTTTAGAGTAAGTTCACCTATTGATGTATTCATTAACTTCCTCACCCTTGAAGGGTGGTGACAAAGCCCTTAGTGCGTCTTATTTGGCTGATGTCAATTGTTAAATTTCTTGTTTTGTTTTACTTTCTTAGTGCTTTGATATGTTGTATTTATTACCAAATACCGCTGTGTTCATTTCCCCAACTTGGTCTGTTAATTGTTGTTACCTCTTTGAGTTGTGTTTTTCTTCTGTGTGTGTGGAAGTGCTCCCCACTGTCAGTTCTAGAAATTATTGTTTTGTTCTTTAAGTTAGTATGGATTCTAGTCATACTGTTACTTACTCTCCTACTTTTGGGACTTCTCCAATTCAGAGCATCCTCTGTACATGCATTGGTAACCTGGATGTTACCCCTTGTACCATTGGATCATTACTTAACTTTTCTCAACCCAATTCTCCCACTCTGATTACGAAAAGGATGGATCAGAATGCAGTGACCATCCCTTATAGTGATGCAAGTGCAATGAGCCCAGCATATCATCAAAATTTGTCCTGCGTTTTGAACACCCAGAATGCTCCTCCAATTCCCCTTCATCCTCACAGTTATGTTAGTGTCAATGATCAGTCAACGCCCCAGTTTGATGTGCACCTCACAGAAATTGATCATTTGAAGGAGGCTCTATTACAAAAAGTAGCCTTGAGGATGGAAAGCAAACACCACATGGAGTCTCCTCAGGCCAAAATCAACACACAACATGTGGCATACCAGAGGATGGAATGGAAGATGCTGGAGTCAACCATTGCCCTGAAATTGCAAATTCATGAATTGAAAAGTGCTGTCAACAACTTGCCTCCAAAGAGGAGGCACTGTCACAGAGAAATGACAAGTATGTTACTCATGCTGCACTTAATGAAGCATTGGACAAGTTAGCCAAGAGGATCATTGGCCAAGTGGTCCAGTTAGTGGGTGCAAGCCATCCCCCTCCAACTGCTCCTCTGTTCAGAGGCTCCCAGGAGATCCCTAACTCTGTTCTGTGTTGCACCAGCTCTTCTAGTAGTCAACCTATGTTCACACAGTCTGCTATTATGCAAGTATCTACTTTGACCACCAGAGCCACCCCTCAAACCAGGTATGTGCAGTCATTGCCTGATCCAGTAAGCACTGTGGTAGTGCCCACACTTAAGGAACATGTAAGTGATACCAGCCCACTTCCTGGAAAAGCTGGTATGGACAAATTGATGCTGTGTTGCAATCATTCTACGAATGGTTCTTCCTGTTTGAGTTAACAATGAAGCAACATAAGAATTCACAAGAGTCAGCAGTTTCACAGTTTCCCTCAGTGGATTGGCATATAACCAATATATGATGCTCAATCATGGCATTAAAACTGATTATCAGCTGCTGATTGGGTTCTTTGAAGATCATTACCAGGCACCACACATTAAACATCAATACAAGATGTTACTATGTGACATGTCCTTCAAATTTTGCAATGATATAAGAAACTACATAACTCAAGTCGAGCGATTGTTTTGATTAAGTAGTCTCTCCAGAGAGTATTCACAACATGATTTGTTTTCTTATATCTGCCAAGGTTTTCCTCCATCTATCAGGAATCAGTTGGAGGTTAGATGCGACCCTGAAGATAGCCTCCATGAAATCATCAGAAAGGCTATCAGTGTAGTTTATATGCTGCAGAATTCTCAGAGAATTAACAATGATATCACTAATCTATCAGGTGTGTCCAGTACAAAGAATTTCGAAACAAGGAGGCCCACAATTGCCAAGAAAGGATTTGACTTATCCTCTGTATGATGTTTTACTTGCAGGGAAAAAGGACATCTTAAGTCTCAATGTAAGGCTAAGGTACAGCTCATTGCAGATGGAGAAGGCTTCATTATTGAGGAGCCAAATGAGTCTCTGTGTGTTGACAACTTTGTCAACTTGGAACCTGACAACCCAACTACATCACAGGATTTAAATTAACTGGAGCACTGCCTCCCTTAAAACGTGCACAAAATATCCTAGTGATCACCCAGTTGATAAGAAAAAATTTGATACCTGTTGAGATGAATGACAACATCTTTAACACCACTATTGATACCAGAGCTGCTGCTTCTATAATCAGTGATGAGTGCTGTTGAGAGTTATGTTTGAATCAAGACTCTT